>JANSTT010011901.1:0-23888 GCA_026745375.1 Platyura marginata | reverse complement strand
GAGTTTGTAACGACCCTTAATACTCATCGTAGAAAAAAAATTTCAACACCATTGTCTTTCTCGTGAAATTCTAAGTCAAAATATACATGTTCGTCCATTTGTTTTTGGAGCAAATCGGACAAAAAATAGGGGAGGCTGTGGTACAGTGTTCACCTAATTTTGATATAACCCATTCATTTACACGAAAGATAGTCGGAATGTAGAAAAAATGAATATAACAACAATTATAGAGAATACAAAAATAAAGACTTCGTTCATAGACCAAAAAAATTGTACAACCTACCGTTATGGCGCTGTAATCAATTTTATTGAATATCTAGGGTTTTTAATCATTTACTCGAAAAGTTTTTAAATTACGGAAAAAATGAATATAACAAAAATTATAGAGAACACAAAAATGAAGATTTCTTTCATAGATCAAAAAGTTGTATAACCTACCGTCATGGCGCTGCAATCAATTTTATTGAATATCTAGGGTTTTTAATCATTTACTCGAAAAGTATTTAGATTACGGAAAAAATAAATATAATAAAAATTATAGAGAATAAAAAAATGAAGATTTCATTCATAGACAAAAAAGTTCCACGAAATACCGTTATGGCGCTGCGATCAATTTTATGTCATTTCTAGGGTTTTTAATCATTTGTATTCAATTTACCCAATTATATTTATTGTACAGACAAAATCGACACGTACAAAGTTGTAAATAATAAATACGGGTTAATTATAATCGGCGTAGCCAATTTTTCCTTCTTTACTGGCTTTTTTTTTTGTTTTTTGTATGTACTACAGCCAACATTCATTCAATGTTAAATTTTATTTGCGATGTTATACAACACAACCAGTGAAACTGATCGGATATTTTGTAAGCTTAGCCTTAATGACAAATTATTTTATGCGGTAAGAAATCTAAATTGTTACCTATTCATCGATTCCGATCGGTATACATATATATTGGATTGTCGTGAAGTGACGATCAAAAAATTAAAGATGTAGATCGATTGCACAAAACACTGATATTCCACTGAAATTACCAATGTTTCCATTTCGAAATTTTTAAAAATTTCATGACATGATCGGTGGGTTTTTTTTTTTAAAACATAATAAATCTTTGGCATTTTTTTCGTTCTTGTTCCGTAACATTTTCATGGAAAAACTTACACAGGGACCATCAATCTTTTTTAGCATATAAATTGAGAATGTTTGTAGTAATATAGAGAAAACACATGAGACACATTTCAAATATATATATATATATATATATATATATATATGTATATGTATATATATACCTACATATAAAAAAAAACCCAACTCCTAATGATTTCAATGTTTTCAGAAACGTCTAGGATTACAAAATGAATAACAACCAAGTTACCAAGAAAAAAAAAAAATATTGTAAGAAATATATTTTTATCGAGGAAAAATATTTTTTTGAACATCACTTTGAATAAATTTTCTTGAGGTTGTAATTTATGGTTGAAAAAATATATAAATTCATTTTCAGAATTAGACAAATTTTAGAAATTAAAAATTAATTAATTGGTAGAAAGAGAGCGTATAAAGTCAACTGTATTTTAATTGATGTAAGAAATGTTTGCTATTGAACGTACCTCCCCCCATCTGTCTATATCTAATATTGAGTACTTAAACAGACGATGTAATCACTGGTTAACCCTTTCATGTTTAGTGGTTATATTGTCTACTCTCATTGTGGGCTTCCTCATCTGGTTTTCCCAACACGGTGTAGTAAGGGTGTATGTTTATTTTAGGACTGGAGAGCCGATCTCTCCTATAAAAAATAGCAACAACAAAAAACCATAGTTTCCCAACGAAAATGTCGATAATTTCAGCAAATTGTCTAAAATTGGCGTTCTCATTTAAGAAAAGGCGGGAGAGGCGGAAAAACTAAGAAACATATTTGTAAAGAGTACTTTGCTCCAATCTTAGAATTTAACAATTACCCCGTTCATAAATCTAAAGCCTGTTCCGCGTGCATGTGATGTACGTGTAGTTAGGATCGCTGATTTACACAATCTTCTTACATAAAAGGAACGTCCGTACAACGAGGAGACGAAGAAAGATGGTGTTTATGTTGCTGCTTTTTTTTTAGTCCAATATCCGCACATTAATCCGCATTTCGAGCACATTTGATTCGGCAACATCTAAAATTTAATTTAAATAAGATTACCATAGATTAAGTATTGCCAAGATTTGTAAATAACGCTCCGTGACTTTAGTCAAATTATAATCTATAATGATTTAAATACGACAGCACGACGTATTCAGTCATCGTTCGCACGTATGATGTCACCACCATGTGAGAAAAAAAAACTTAAGAATCGAACTATGAGAAAAGTATCGTTTCCGGTTTCCTTCTCGAATAGAATATACATCGACAAAACTTCCTTAATTACGTACGCTTTTGGAATGTTATTTTTTTTTTTTTTATATTTGATTTTTTGGAATCGTTCCAATTATTCTGGTTCTCTTATAAATCACATATGCATTGCCAATTGAACCGACGTGATATAATTGTCCGCAATCAAATTACGGCTAGACTATATCTGCCACATTGATGAGACACTCTGTTAATATATAGGTGAATTTTGAGATGGGGCATTGCACGAGAATATATCACATTTCAGAGGAGAAAAATCATAAAAATGACGGACTATAAAACAACGCATAGTTGCCCGTAGGTATTTCACATGTCTGTCACAAAGTCTATTCTTGAATTACAAAGAGCAGGTGTGGTACGATTGAATATAAGTTTGATTCGAAAATTTTAGTACAATCGAAAAACAAGAAAACTCGGTATGATTGAAAACACTTTTCGTGCATTTTGATCAAAAAAAATTTCGACAACGTTTTTGCCTATCGAAAATTTGACATTTAATTATTATTTTATTTAATTCTTGTGATTTTTGTGTTTGGTTATTAAAAAAATATTATTTGCTGATTGCCAATGCACGAAATCAATGTAGTCATCCTTGGATGACATTAACCGAGATGCTCAATGCGAAAGGACCATCGATAAAAGATGTTCGCGGAAACTTTCGGACTTTATACCGTGATGATGCAATCAAAAATTGAGGAGGAAGTTTCTGTGTCACCCCGGATTAAACTTGTTAGTAGATGGAATGTCTTCAGCTAAACTATTTAGTGCTGCTCAAAAATCGATTAGTCCTACAACGTTTTCTTCGGCCGCTTTTATAGCAACTTTTACAACGTAACGTTCCACAAATAAAACGTAAATAATAACTAAATATATGTATTTTGACGTTTTTCTGATCGAATTACTTTGTGTACTAATGAGTGGGTTCAATTCTTTTTAACGAAAATGTTCAAATATACAACGAAAAATCTCTTTTCGCTTCATTTTTGTTTTCGAAAGGAACTCAATCATACTACACCAGTATTTGATTTTTTAAAATGTCAAAACATTAATGCTCCATCTGCAGAATTTGTAATAGTATCGGATTCCAGTTAGGTATGATAGAATAAACTAATGAGTGCGTTTAATTCTTTTTAACAAAAATGTTCAAATATACAACGAAAAATCTTTTTCGTTTCATTTTCGTTTATTTTTCGATCAAACTCAATCATACTGCACCAGTATTTGATTCTCAAAAATTTCAAAACATCAATGCTCCATATGCAGAATTTGTAATAGTATCGGATTCAAGTTAGGTATGATTGAATAAACAGTGACGTAGCGTGAGTTTTATTTTTGCCTATGCATGAAATTCTTTCTATAATCTGCGTAACTCCGTTAATTGTTCAAATATTTTAATAAAGTTAATTTTAGTTCAAGTTAAATTTAATTTCCAATCTTTTTTGCCTTAAAAACTTTTTCCGGTTTTTTAACAAAATATCGGGAAAATTTATTAATGTAAACGTAAAATTGGGTATTCTGCAAGAGAATTTTTCTAAGGAAAATTAGGCGTTGCATATATATTGATGATTTTCTTGATATTTTGTTATGAAAGTTGAAAAAAATTTATAAGTCAAAAAAGATTATTTTTATTAAAAATATTTCAACAATTAAGAGAGTTACGCAGATTTATATATGTAGTAAGAGTTTTAGCGGTACTATTCACAGGAAAAATTAAAATCCACGCTACGTTACTGATAGCAATAATAGCAATGATGTATCAATTGGGATTATGTCTATTCATCTTGCATTTTCATCCCATAAAAAAATATTTTTCTCTATATATGAGTATACATTCAAATCGAAAGTATAAAACATAATTTAACAATTGAATTGAAAACTGAAAAGAGAGTACCTAAGTACATACATAAGGTAGGTAGGTACATGACATGATGACTTTGTTTTGTAAAACCTATATATGCAAAAAAAAAAAAAAATAAACGAGTTTACACTGCATCTACATGCATATGTGTGCTTAAATGTAGGTGAACATGAAAGTACACACATTTTAATTTTCCCTGCACAAAGAACAACAGCTATTTTCCGTGATTTGTGATATAAAAGTATGTGCAAGCTCTGAACAGCAACAAAAAACTTTAATTTTGCTTTTTTTTTTTTTTGTTTTTTTTTTTTTTGCTTTTATTGCAAAGTTACACGGAAGAGTAAATTACAAAGCAATTTACAAAATTCATTTGATATCTCGTGAAATATTGTTGCAATTGCAACATATGTATACGTCGTTCATAGGGCTATGGCGGCTATATAAATGTAATGGATTCGTTGAAGCGAATTTTTTTTTTTCGCAATACAAGAAACACAAGAGCCATCAATAAATTGCATACTACATTGAGCACGGAAATTACTGCGAACAAAATATGTAGTGAAAAATAGTTGATTGTAAATGATTCCATCTTCATTTCGATAGAGTTTAGTTTGAATCGTTTGCAATTGTCATGTCTAAATTTCATTTTATCAGTTTAATACTCCTATTCCGTTTTCTTGCATATTGAAGTCATCCATTTTGAGTTTAATATGGGATTATTACTTGAAGTTTTTTTTTTAAGATGGTTTGGTACTTGGGAGTCGTTCAAGCAAATGGAATATTTTAACTGTCAATTGGAAATGGTTTCATTTTCATAAAAAGACATTTATCTGCGGGAGTATGTTATTGGTAGAAATTGAATAATGATTTCAATTTAAAAATGATTCAAATTTGAATGTAAATGGAGGGT
The DNA here is from genome assembly GCA_026745375.1 of Platyura marginata. Taxonomy (NCBI): domain Eukaryota; kingdom Metazoa; phylum Arthropoda; class Insecta; order Diptera; family Keroplatidae; genus Platyura; species Platyura marginata. The sequence continues at coordinate 18,719 of JANSTT010011901.1, read as the reverse complement.
AATTTATAATTTCGTAAAATTACTTTATGTATGCTGTATGCATGTATGATTGTATGTATATGTAGGTGGGTGTCAATTTAATAAATCATCACTTGAAATTGAAATGAATGGAAAGAATCATAAAGTGCTCACTTAATACATAACCCGTTAATCTCATTCTACTGCACTTTTCTGGCCACCACTTATTGGCTCAGTTTGCTGGGGTAAATGAACTTTTTATCATTTTCCTGTCTGATCTAGAATTATTTTCAACCAATAAAAGTCAATTGACTGAATTCAGGTACTATATACAATAAAAGTCGTTAATAAAAATAGAAAACAATTAAGGTCAGAAGATGGAACCATGCAGAACTCATTTTTAGCTGACTGCCATATCTGTCAGTCCTTAGCCAACGTCGATTTATTTGGTACTCTTGTAGAATTTTTTTGAACTGGTTTTTAAAGAGGGAAGGGCTTTAATGCAGAACTCCAGACGGTATAAACCAAAGAGAAGCATAGAGAAAAAATAAGAAAAAATAAATGACGTGTAGAGATCTTTTGAGAATTTTAAAAAGTTACCAAAACTCTTGTTAGGGATAATAGGGACAAGTAAAAAATTAGTCTTTTTTTTAATGAAACCGTCCATAATCTGTAAAAAATGGAGTGCCCTACATATATAGAAACCTAAACTCCCATGAGAACTTTGTTCATGACGCAATACTTAACAAAACATATCCCCAAAACGAGCATAACCACTCTATTAATAAATAACCATAATCTGAATTTTGTAACCCCAGCAGGTAAACCTTGATTTTATAACTCCCATAAAGAGAATATTTTATTCCCATTTCACATACACACCCTATTAAATGAATTTTGTTGCAGATTGTATATATATGTAGTGTGAATTTATGATATTGGCGACAAACCAAAGCCATATATGATGGCGTGTCATTTTCACACCAAACGTGCGTGCCACCATCGTTTGCGTTTACTTTCATTTTATTAGACAGCTATTGTTTGAATAAAATATTCTTATTTTCCAAACGACGGAAAACGCACGTAAAAACAACCTAGATGGAGAAGTATGTACCTAGAAATATACCACAAATATTATTCGGAATAAATTTTAAATGAATTATTTCATTTGGATTATTATCATTTTTTATTTCTGTTATGGTCTTATTCAAAATTTTAAATTAAACAGATTATGTTTTCATTAAAAAGAAAGAAAGAAAGAAACGAAAACGTCATGGTAACGATTGATTGGCTTACATGTGGCTACATTTTTGAAAGAAAAAAGAAAGCAAAGATAAATGTGTACAAAATCATAACTCAACTATAGTCTAGGTGGTGTTAGGGTGGAACTTTACATTGTTTACCTCTCATGATCTCAGCTGAGCTATAAAAATTTTCCCATCTAACGTTCAGAAGAATTGCTACTATTGTGCCACGCAAAGGACCAAAGTAAAGGCTATGTACAAGTAAAGAAATAACGTGACTTTTGATGTGAGTAGATCTATAAAGAGAGTTCTGTGCCACATAAGAAGAAGCATGTGGATATAAGGACGGTGTACTGTGGATACCAAATGATAGCTGAACGGTGTAGACGTTTGACAGTGCTGCATACTTACGTGATGTACATTGACATTGATGGTATGGTAACCTCTGTAGAAACTGATATACAGACCTGTTACACAGAACTTTTAAACGAAGTCCCGTAGGCAAGTTCTCATCAATATCAGCATACACCACCATCTCATACCTTATTTACAATGAGCCAGAACTCTCCTTATATATCTACTGAGATTAATAAATAATGAACGACAGTACAAGTTTCTTTTGTTTGGCCACTTTTATACACATTACAATGTTATTTGAATGAAAAATTATTATTATATAAAGCTTACCTATCGCATAGGTTTTGTTCTACAACAGTACAATAGGAACATACCCTTAGCATATTATTGAGTTCATGAACCCTAAGCAAACTATGCAATAATTCTCCGAATAGTATATAGTAAGGAGTAAAGGAACAATATATTAGAATACTAAACCGTCATGTATATATATTTTCAGCCCACCCCTTCTAACGACCATAGTACAATAATGTACTACATTATAGACGCCATAACAATAAAGTTCAATCTATAGAATGCCTTTAACTCACTCTCCTCTATTTCATGTATAAATTATGCCATTTACATTGAACCAAAATATCCTTGCTGTATTATGAATGTAATAAATTTAAATAAGTCCACGCATATTTCACAAAAGTTTGTACACAACGTATAAATCTTCAGTTTTGCATACACAACGAAATATACAATCTTCAATTTCAATTTCATAACACCAAGTTAAGCACATGAATATCAAAGCGAAAAATGTAAAAATATTTTGTAATTGAAATTCAGGCCACATGGTTTGGCCGCCCAACAATTCAACGTACAATTTTTTTTATTGAGAATATTATACACAGAGAGAGCGCAGATGAAATACAGACCGACAAGACACAGTGACCTAAAGTTCTGGTTGTTTCCACATTTTCTTATTTTATTTTTTGTTTCTTTTTGTGTTTTTTTTGTTGTATCTTTTAGTAGATAGGTACGTCACTTCTAATCAAAAGTTTCAGAGTACTAAAAAGTTTTCATGATTTGTGTAGAATGTAGATGAAACAAATAAATACGTTTCAACTAGAATTTTGTGAAATTGTCTTTGATATTTTTGGGAATGGAGTTTTGTCCGCAGAATATTTTTTTGCACATTCAAATTAATTAAGTATAATCTTATATATGGTCAAGGGTGAGGGGGGTAGCGCCTTGCTTGTCTCTTCTCTGAAATCGCCACTGATACTAAGCTTGCAATACTTCAATTATTAATTAGACATTGAAATACTCCAAAAATGCCGAGTTTTAATCATTAACGTGACAAAACAAACGTCAACACACAAACTGAATGACAATCTTAATACGATACTCGGTTTTTTATGGCAATTAAAAAAAAAAAAATTCTCAAAGTAATTGAAAACTGTGAAAACGGTGTGAATCTTACTAAAAATAAAAGGAAAACTAACAAAAATCGATATGATTCGCTAAACTCAGAAAAACATTTACAATAGAAAATGTCTTCTTTTTGCTCCTACTGACTAAATTAATGTAATTTTTTTTGTGTATACATTAGGAGTTGGCGTAATATTGGTAACGGTTAGTGGAGCAGCATGGCGTATGACTGCACCAGGAACACCACAGTGTCTTGGATTAGGTTCGGGCGGTGATTTAGGACGTTGTGGCCGGCGACCATGTAGCGGTAGAGCACCACATGGCTTACTGTATCCCGAATTTCAACATCGGCCGCCACCACCTTCTTATCAAGCAAGCATGCAAGAGTATCGCCTCCGGTAAGAAATAAGAAATTTTTTAATTCGTTACATTCGATGGTGACGTAGTATTGAGGAGGGTGGTCAATCGGCCATTTATATGCTTGACCACGCTCCTTTTGATACTGTGACCAACGTATATTTGACCAATGGCATTTTTGTGTGTGAATGTGTGTGTGTGTGTGTGTAAATCAAGCAAATTTCGCAAATCTTTCTAACTTTATTTGCTAATAGCGTGCATTGTACACATTAAATTAACGCTAAGTGTTTTGCAGACTGCTTCTTTTGGATCGTGATAGACAAGCTGGCGTTGTACGAGGCGCTTCTCCACCACCAACATACCGATCGCATGCGGGTAGTTTATTAAGGTAAATGTTGTACATATAATGGTCATAAAATCTTATTCAAACTGTCTGCATAAATCACTAATTTATGTACATAAAAAAAAAAAAAAGAAACTCAAAACACTAAACGTTATCCTTGAATATCCTTAACATTTTTTAGAGGGCATTCAATATAATTCAGTACCCACCTAATATTATATGGTTTATTGATTACACAAAATGGAGTTACTTTCATGGCAAACGGCATTTCAGGAAAATAAAATTTTAAAAAAAAAAAAAGAAAAAAAAATCGTCTGCCAATAAACCTTTTTGTTAGCGATTTTCAATAAGGATGTTAAGAAAGAGGTAGGTAGAACGGTGGTAAGTAACCGGCAACGGCAACAGCATAGTGGTGGTAAGTAAACAAGTGGCGCGGCGGTGGTAGTGCTGGTATGGCTGGCAAAACAAAAATCGTCTGTGGAATGGATGTGTAGACAAAGAGTTGGTGTGGGGCGAGCGGGGGGGCTCAATATAAAGCATAGGTAGGAAATGAAATAGATTTTTAAGAATATTTTTGAATATACACAGAGTATAAATATTCCCCATTCCCTTATTCTCAATAAAATATTTATAATAGGCACGTAGAAAATGGCGAATTTGGGGTTTATTTTAATAAGTCTTGTGTTGTATAGGCAAAAACATGGAACATTGTTTTGCATAAATTAAAAATCCCTTTGTTTGTGTCTTCATTATACCAGTAATCAACATTTTAAGTGGGTGGGATTGGTTGTTGTTGCAACTTTTAAAGGAATTTCGGAATTTAAATCACTTCAACATTTTGGAATGGCGAAGTAGGTGTCGGAAATGTTGCTAATGGTTGTGTGGAACAAACGGACAGGATAGGTTTTTGAAAATTTCTCATCAAAATGTATGTAAGTAGTAGGACTTTTTTCATTGCCGTAATTCGCCTTGGAAAACATTGTACTCGGTGCGCGATATTTTAACAGTCATATCATAGAGCTCAATTTCTTATCATTGAACGGGCGATCTTGGTTTATTTCTGATCTGTATCGAAAGAAGACTTCAAAGGGGAGCCATTCGTCTAATTTAAAGCATATCCCCTATCGTCTTATTTTGTTACGTTAACGGTAGTTACTGCGAAGAGATAAATCAATAAATATTGATTCCTCTTCTTTATATGAACGTGCTACTCGTTTGTCATCATCGCCATGCCCGGAGTTCCTCGGTGGAACATATGTTTTGCCTTCTGTCCTAGCTTCAGGCTTCCAGACTGCGGCGCCAATCTGGGTCGGCAAACAATTCCCAAAGATAAAGAACAAACCCGATTAAAGGTAGTGCGACTTTATACGGAAAGGTTTGTGATGATTTTTATTTTAAAGCAGCCCCCAATTGCAACATGCTAGAAAAATTGTTATTTCCGAAAATCTTGTATAACATGTTACATTGTGTCAAACTATTATGTTTATGAACAGCTTTCTATCTCATTTCTCATTCTCCTATACTTTCCCCTTATATGTTTTGCCTACTAACATTAAAGGAGTTTCATTCTAGCTACATACATAGATGCCTAATTGTTTAAAATGACGATGACAGCAGTCGCATAACTACTCTATCGTGTTATAACGGAGAATAACGTTTTCTGCAACTTTGCCCTCCCATAACAATTTTCATTCGAATAAAGCTCTAACATAATCTTTCGTTAGGTATCACGGTGTCTGTACCCTCTGTACTTAATGTCATTTGGTGTTGCAACTTTATTAAAGTTATCCCTTTAATGGAAAAGTTTGGGCTTCGAATGATTGCAGAGAAAATGACAAAAATTCACAATTCAACGTGAAGCTTATGCTCTTAAGTATAAATGAACAACCATATTAAAAGTGTTAACTTTCTACCGAAAATGTTTTCAAGTAAAATTTTGCCATTTTGTTTTTCCTGAAACTTTAATTGAGATTACAAAAAAAAAAAATAATTTCCACCAAATTTTCTCTACAGTAGTTAGGGTATATACCGATATATCGGAAACGACTCCTCTAATGATGAAACGAAAAATACAGTAGTCGCTCGAAATAGTGAACACGAATATAACCAAGCCTGTTCAATATTTTCAGATTGTTTACTATTTCGAGAGAAAAGAAAAAATAGAGTATGGCACCTTAGTTTCATACATATTTATATGCTATAAAAATTTTTTATAACAAATAAGCAGGATCACTATACATATAATGATTTTTTAATTTAAACTTTAGTAAACTAATTTTCTCGTACCTACGCAAAACAACAACTTAACTTCGATTGCACATTGCAAACATTAGCTAAAAATTGATTTGAAGAAATATCAAAAGTGTAAAATATTTGAGAAACAATCTAAAACCTGAAACTGTAATATTCACGCGATTTTTCTATAAATAGACACAACAAATAGCATACTGCTTAGATAAGAAAAGAAATTCATCGAATTTATCTTGAAAATCTAAAGAGAGAAAAAAAGTTCACTATTTCGATCATCTACTTATATATAAAAAAAAGTTCATTATTTCGAATTGTTCACTATATCGATGTTTCACTATTTCGAGCGACTACTGTATTCAAAACTAAAACAAACATCTACATATTAGGGATCTTTAAACAATCTTCAAGAATATTATGGAATACGATTCACTTGCCTTATCTTAATATGTAATATCGTCTTGAATGACCTAAATAACAAATGGCTTCTAAAATGTAAAAAATGGTATAAGTTTTTCCGTCTTTGATATATATTTACGCTTCGTATCTGCTATGGATATGTATATATGAATGCGAAATATTTTCATTTTTATCAGCTTAATTAGAATTTGTTGTGTTAAGTAGGTATGTAAAACCTATGTTTTGTATGCGGTGAATAATAAAAAAAAAAAAAAATCTCATTCAAAACATTATGCAATGTGTATGTGTGTATGTGTGTGTTTGTGTATGTTTGTGCTCCAATATTACATATAATACCCGCTTTTTACTGAAATCCAATTTATATTTTACTCTCAACTTCATTTGTTCAGGACTTTAATTTTAATTTTTTTTTTTTTAATTCAAAAGGGAAATGCAAACGTCCCATAAATTCAAATACACACCAGACTAGAGACCATTAATCCAAATTAGTTCATTTCAAACATACAAAAGCTCCCGCCGTATATTATTCCATATTCATCGCTAACGTGTAAATTAATATTTACATGTACGGTTTTGTGTATAGTTTGCAAACAATAACCAAAATATTTTTATTTATTTTTAGAGCTCCCCTGAGTGCCCGTTGCAATGGCAATACAGGTGGACCTGGTTCAGAGTATAGTTTACCTCCAAGCTACCGTGCTCAACAAAACAATAATAATCGAATCTGTACATCATCAGCTGCTGGAGTTGGTGTTGGTGGTGTTGGTGGTGGTGGTGTTGTTAGTGCAACGGCTATGGCTAGTGATTTGCTGAACAATATAATTCATTCAAATGAACATGAATCGTCCTGCATTTCAACTGAAACGGTAATAATATCAACTGAACAACAATACCATCAGCAACAAGAAGAAGAAGAACAACAACAGCAACTACAACAACAACAACAACATCAACTAGAACAACAAAACACAATTACTAGAGACTCATCATCTACGGATACAATTAACCACAATAATAAAACGGTTGATGCTGTAAATAATACGAAAACGAAAATTAGTCAAGTTTATAGTGAAAATAGCGTCGATGAATTACGGCCGTTACGAAATATATCAGAAAGTAGTGATGATGGCTGTGCCAGAAAGGATCTAGTGACAATTGTAACAATATCCGGTTGTACCGAGTCAGAAATGTCTACAGGTGAAATGGATATTTTAGCTCATCTGTAGGGAATTGTTGTTATGTTAATCAAATTTTTGGATATTTTAGGGAATATTACATTTTATTTGTTTGTTTGTATAGTTAATGTGCCTATTTGGTTGAGCTTTTTTAGAATGAAGCTTTTTTTTATTAAATCGCTCATTGCATTCGATAATTCATCGAATTTGTGGAATTATGTTTATATGAAGCCAATAAGTGGATACGAAAAAAAATAATGATCTGCTTTTTAACAAATACGTAGGGTAAGAAGAAGAATTATTGCCCCTCTCACCCACAAATTTCTGGTATGTCAATAATTGCATGCCAATAATCATACTAGCGGACCAATGGTTGTATATAGTTTCGTATGCCATGGGATCAAATATTTGTACCGCTTACCCTATGCAGTTGGTGTATCAAAGTCAGTCGGATCAGTAATTGGAACTGTTCCATAGACAATACACGGCTAGTCGACGTTTATATAGAGATTGTGGACCTTAAATTTATAGTACATACATACGTATGCTAAAAGCAACAATTATTGGGTTGGCCAATAAGTCATTGCGTTTTTTTACTATGCCCCCATAAATTTATCAACTTGAAAAGAAATCAAATTCCCTCACTGGCCATTGTAGGCTTAATAAACATCTACACAGACTACGAATCACTACAGACGATACATGTAGACTGTGCCATATTGAAGAAGAGACTGCGGAACACATCCTATGTGAATGTAAAGCACTAGCCCGCAGCAGACTTCAATATCTAGGATCAGCCTTTCCCTCACCAAGGGAAATCACGACAAACCTCCAAAGTGGGTTGATTAACTTCCTAAATAGGATCAATACCATAATGGAAGGAGTGTAAACCAGAGGTATAGTACAATAGATCTTCAAAGATCGTAATGCTTTGGGACTGAATAGACCAACCTCTCCCAAATCTAATCTAATCTACTACGCCCTAAGGGTGACATATCTTTAACATTAAAATTGCCAGAATTTAACAAACCAAATTTTGCCACAGCTGTAGTTTTAAAAGGCATCTTCACCATACACAACACAACTTTTTATGAGGTTACGATGCATTTCTTCCTTTTGGGAAGTAATACAATAAAATATGAAGAAAATGTTCTTTGTCATCGTCCATTTTGAAGCCACCACAATATTTAATCAATCTCTTATTAAATCGTGAACTTTTTTTAAAAAAAATAAGCTTGAATTGTCAGCTATCAGATGAGATAATAAATTTGCAGATCAAAATGAAGTTAGCTACAATTCAAGATAGATATGTTCATCTATTAGTAAAAAACGCAATGACTCATTGGGCAATCCAATAGATAAAAACAATATGAGAACAAAGCTAAAATAAAATTTAAAACAATAAAAACAAAATATAATTGAAAAAGTGAATAGAAAAATACAAATAAAATAATAAATTACTCAAACATGCATAGAATCTCTCTACACCTCTCCCTGAATGTTGTGTACGCACCACTCTTTTTGACAGTAATCGGCAAATTATTCCATTGAACGATCCTACGATCAAAGAAAGATGAGTTCATACTAGCACCGCGATCGTGATATTTAGGGTGCGATCCGATCTTCTAAAAATAATAAAATCAAACAAATATTGAGGAGTTCTATTAGTAGAACTAGACCCATATATGAACAAACAACCACAGTACTTAAGATAATTTAGCGGATCGACCGGCCTAACAAAAGGAGTGTCAAATTTATGGACCTTTAATCGGAAGGAAAATATCGGACAGGAAACTGACAGGAAACTGACCGGATAGTTGTTGCATGTGACTCATGTGATGTATGTAAAGATCTAATCTGGTTACGAATACAGATGACATTCTTCTGGGATAGAAGTTAGGCAAAATTGTTCGAAAAATTATTATCGACCAGAAAGAAATGGATAACACCCCCTCCCCTCCTTTTAGCTTTTATGATAGACTAACGGATCGGAACTATTTCGAAAATTGTTAACTTAAAGTTTGCCTTAAGATGCTAAGATGGACAATGCTAAGTGAAAGATCCTAGTGCTAACCAAATACTCCCACCTGTGGAACGTATTTTTCTACTCAGCTAATCAGGCAGCTTTAGATCTTCTGGAAGCAACATTCAATCACTTGTGATAATTGGAATTTAATTGTACAATTCAAGAATACTACCGATGGAAGCACCGTGCCGGTTCAATTGAAATATTTGCCAAAAATTATTGTATAGCTCGTCTCGGCTGTTGAGCTCTAAAGAAATTTAGATCTTCTGGAAGCAACATTCAATTTCTTATAATATTTGGAATTTAATTGTACAATCCAAGTGTTGCTAATGCGAATCGCCATAGTGTTATGGCTCTGACTTTATATATAATTTATCTACTACATATATGTATGTACGATGTACATATATGTACGATGTACGTATATATATAAAGCTCAGTTAGCTTTATATAGGATCTTTTCAACTTTGTTAGGGTGTAAATAATGTCTCTGGATGCACTCTTCCGTTTTGGCAACTTAAATCCATCCAAAATCTAACTTCATATTTATATATATTCGTCTATTATACACACAAAAAAAAATATCTTTCCCAACGACCGACATAAATATTAAAAATATGAATATACCATCCAAAACTATTTATGCTGGTAAGATACGAAAAAAAAAAAAAAAAAAAAAAGATTCCTAAAGGGACAATTTGAGAACGACAAGATAACTTTAAGACAGTTTGTGAAAAGCTATTTTTGAAGATTAGAAAAAAGAAAATCATTTTTTTAATATTACGAAAGTAAAGAAGAAAAAAAGAAAATAAAATGGCAAGTTGAAAAGAGCTTTTTCTATGGCTTTTCGTAAACGTTAAAATTCAAGCATCTCCGACAATATCTTTTTAAAGATTTAAAAGGATAGTGTGCAAAAGCTAAATTATTATAGTAGATAAGGATGCACTTAAAAATGGCTTCCAAGTGCTCTCTGTGTAGAACTTTCCACACATAATCGAATTGCAAGCAAATCGACATTAATTATAATAATTTTTCATGGGGGCAGGGCGGGTTCACTTAATGGTTATTGGTGGGTCAAAAATGATGAGGATTTTTGTATTTGCGATTTTTTTCTATATTTGTACAAATATCCCTCCTATAACACGGTAGATATTGATTCCAACATAATTCCCGTGTTGTATGAAACTAATAGCAAGTATTGTAGAACTACCGTGTTATAAGAGAATTTCCGTATTTTTCTTATCATGTTATAGTGAAATCGGGCTATAGTATACCGTGTTGTAGGAGAATTTCTGTAATTTTCTTATCGTCTTATAGTGAAACCGGGCTATAGTATACCGTGTTACAGGAGAATGTCCGTAATTTTCTTATCGTGTTATAGTGACATGGGGCTATAGTATACCGTGTTATACAAGAATTTCCGTAACTTTCTTATCGTGTTATAGTGAAACCGGGTTATAGTATACCGTGTTACACGAGAATTTTCGTAATTTTCTTATCGTGTTAGATTAAAACCGTGTTGTAGGAGACCGTGTTATACGAGAGCTACCTGTATAAGAAATGCGAGAAAAATGCCATTTTATAGTAATTTTTGTAGGATGAGGGGATGGTGGTAGAAAAGACGAAAAAACACGATTTGTATGGGAGGAGCTCGAAGTGCCGGTGTAATTTTGTCCATTTACAGAACCAATCTCATTCCAATAGAAAAAAAAAACATTTCTTGAATTCTGATCTAAAACCTATGCTCCCTCGTGGAACGACAAACGGCCTGATGATGATGATGATGAAAACATTTCTTGAATTCTGATCTAAAACAAGCGAGTGGAGACGAAATGGGCTACCAATTTTTTTCCCTTTCCCATTTTTAGGATGAAAAATTTCCAAAAACCTGGTGAAATCACAAAAAATGGCATTTTATAAATTTTCAAAATTTTACCGCAAAAAAACAAAGTTTGGACTTTATTTACAATAAGTGGGTCGAAACGAAAAACCTAAGAAATTATCCAACCCAAATGACAATAAGTATTTACCATACATTAAAGACCTTCAATGGACCTTTTCGAAAATCTAAAGTAATGAAAAGCTTCAACTGACGATGGCAATTTTTTATTGTTAAGGTGGCAGTAGGTAAATAAAAAATGTCTCTCAGTGGATTCATTTTCTTCTATTACAATTACGTATAAATACTGCGTAATCATTTGGTGGAACTGTGAACTAAATGAATGGCTACTTAATTTAATTTTTACTACTACTAACAATAACAACAACAACAACAGAAAAAGTGTCACCAACTCTGGCTCTCTAGCCGAAGATGATTGATATCCTCTGTTTGGACAAATATTAAAATATTTTTCTAATTACAAATGGATTTATAATTTATTTGCATATAAGTAAGAAAGCTAATTTAATCGAAAAGCTCATACCCAGCAGCTGAGATGGAATACTTTTCGAATAAAAATTGTAATTTACTCAAATATACGGGAGACGCCATTTTGTACACCCTGTTAATTTAGTTAATTACTTGGGTAATTTGTTTAAAAACTTTTTTTTTTTTTTAATTTTTGGATTTCAAGCAAAATTCCAGCTTAACGGGGTGCAACTCACAATTTTTGTACAATATCGAAATATATCACGAGGTAAATGTTCTTTTGCTGTGTACACTCCTCACTCCGCATGTATTCTATATAGGAATATACTTATACATAATATACACGACTATAAAACTCCCTTTAGAGTTATTTTCTCAACTTTATTTCAGTATGTAAATTTTTCGTGGTCTACTTTTTCTCTTTCCCTGTTTTACTTAAAATGTATTAAAAAAAAAAAAATCAGCATATTGTTGGCGTTCTCGCAGTTTATCCTTTTTATTGTTGTTGTTGTTTTATTTTTGTTTTGGTATTACATTATGAAAAGCAACTATTTTGCTTTCGATTAAAAAAATTTCATTCTCAAAAAGCTCAAGTTAGAAATTTAATTTAAAAATACGAAAATAAAGTTTGTTTGGATTGCTGTTTACACCAAACTTTATTATATAATCTTTTGAAACAGATTTTTTTGTATAATTTTATTTTTTAAGTTTATCTTAATCTCCTTGTGTGTTTGTAAATAATAAAAAAAACAAAAAAAAACAAAAAATACCATAGATTTATGTTTGACTTTAATATATACATATATATATTTTTTAATACTAATGCATTAAGCACACACATATACACACCCACACAACATAATATACCTATGTACCAGTGGCGACTCGTGAGATGTATTGATGTCATCATTATAAGACTATTGTAAAAAAAAACTTACGTCATTTTGATGGAAGAAAATTGGAAAAAAAAATTGGCCGTTGCTGCCGAACCTCTTTGAACTCCCGGATTCTATACAAATGGCAGTCACTCTTGTGAGTGTAGTCATAAAGAACCAGAATCCGGGGGCTGGTATACTAAAGATATGGTTTTGAGACTTTGTCGTTTTATATTATTTGGAATTTCCAGCATTTTTTGCCAAATAAAATTTTCGCAAAAAGTTAACCCTTTAAGGCCTATACATTTTGAACATGAAAGGGTTAATCGGGAATTTGTAAAAAGCTACTCTCGATTCTCAGAATTTAATTGTAAATGCTTTCGTGAATTTTTCATTTTTAAGAAAACGTTAACCCTTTAAGGTCCAAATGGTGCCTTTAAAGGGTTAACTTTTAAAAATATGTTAATGCACCAAACAAATAACAAATTTAGTTGGATTTTGATTTTTTTTTGGTTAACCCTTTTTTATGTTCAAAATGTAGAGCTTAAAGGGTTAACTATTTCCAAAAATTTCATTTGGCAAAAAATGCTGGAAATTTAAAATTATATAAAAATACAAAGTTTTAAAATTACTCCCCGAAAATCTCCGAAATTACCTATACCTACAGTTTTTAAGTGGAATCCAAACCACTCGGCCCTTAGTCAAATCCCGTACGAGAGAAAAACACGTTCATATTTCTCTCCAGACGGGGATCGAAACCCGTTTCAAAACGCTTTACCTCTACCACTATGCCATTTGATATCGGTAACTACATCTTTAGTATTAAGATGGTTCAAAATTGTGTCAATTTTTTGAAAAAACCGCACAAAAAATCGATAAAGATGTTCGGTGCCCAATTTTTCCATTAAAATGACGTAAGTTAAGGTTTTTTTTTTCTAAATAGTCCCATGATGATGGCATCAATAATTCGCACGAGCCGCCACTGCTTAACGTACGTCTGGGCATCTAGCTACGTGATGAAAATAATATGAAAATTGTAAATCGTACATGGAAAATAGAGAATGGGAAATGTTGTAGGTATTCTTATGTTATGAGTTTTAAAATTTTTTTTTTTTTTTCCGTATAAGTATATAATGATTGTTCCTCTAATGTTTATATAAAAGTTTTGCACTGTTGAATGTATAATTGTAATTGAAAGATGAGAAAAATGTTATATAAAATCAAATATGTAATTAAAAATGTAAATAATTAAAAAAAGTTAATGAGTATATTTATAGAGAAAATTGTTTCTTTGTAGGCTAAGAAAAATTCGTAGCCGATATTTAGCGTCATTTTCCTTACACAATTAAGTAACATTAAGGACTCTGTACATGGAGCCAATTCTCTCGTAAAAGGAGTGTCTGACGAATCATTGTGTCGAATGTCAATTTCAACGCGCAAAAGACAGTTCCCCAAAAAGGAATCATCGTGCAATTTGGTGTTATAGAATAAATGACAAAAAACAGTCCATACTATTTTCACAGTGTAATCGAATGTGTACCTGATTTTTGGTAGATTATTAAAAGGTGCTCCACTATTGCAGGATTCCAGGTTGTAACGAATTCCAACTCAGCTTCTTTCTATTAAAGAGTGATGCAAAGATGATTTTGTTTTTTTTTCCAAAAACGGTGGCTTCACTACTTAATCACAACGACAAATTCAAAAAATTATTTTATAAATTTACTTGCAGAGTAAAAAATAAAGTGTCAAGTTAGTGTTGCCAAAAAGAATTTTGAATATTTTATTAATATTAAGGAAAACAAACGGAATATTAATGACAAAACCTCTAATTAACATCATATTTAGCGTTATTATTGCCCGAAATTAAAATTAATTTACTTTTTTATACAATTTTCAAATGATCTGAGTATCGATAATTATTCTTATATCTGTGGTCTATAGTACAATTTCGATGATTCGAAGGGTAAGAAAACGAATCGATACCAATAAAAATTGTATATGGCAGCACTTATTGGCATTTAAATTTTTTTTTCATGGGGTCATAGTGTTTTTTGGTTTTATTCTTGTAAGTGCGTAGTTTTGTCAAGTGCAATTATATTTTAAAAAGTGAAAGTAAAATAGCCCCAAATAACGAAGCAAATTGATTTAAGGTTTGTATAGATTATGTAGAATAAAGTTTTTTATACTTTAGAGTAGAATATTTGGCCAGCCACTCAACTAAAAATGGATTTAAATTTTGGGGCTTAGCCTTTTACAATACAATGTACACTAGGCACAGTACTTACTCGTATAGTCATTTTTTGTGTGTTTTTTTTTAGATACAAACTGAGATAATTATTTTTAAGTAGTGCAGGAAAGTTTATTTGTTATTAAATTGATACTTCACTGTGATCTCATCTTGCTCCAGTTTTTCACCGTTAGCCCTACTTTTTTTTTTGGTTTGAATTTGTTGTCATCATATTTTTTTTTTAACTTATTGGCTATTCATCCATTTCCGGGTATACAAACATAGATAATTTGAGTTTTCATTAATTTTTTATAAAATAAATTTTTGAAAAATCCATTTTACATTTTTAGCATGACTAAAAGCGTTTTAAAGTTACTTTATTACTTAATGGGGCCAACAAATTGTGAATGTTTTCGGACCAGGGATGTCAGTTTCTTAAAATGCCTCGGGGGGGAACAGATAGAAAAAGCGAAAGAGAACGCAAAAAACAACTTTAACAACTTCAAGATTGGGAAAATTTAAGAAAATTACGTGATTTCAGTCAAATCATTGAAAGTAGCCAAAGTCCAGTTAGACAAGTAATAAGATATTCCACATAATTTGGTCATTGGATTTGCATTAATTTCTTCTTTCTCTTTTTAAGATAATTTTTTGTGGAAATGGTGCATTTTAGTGTAGAAGGAGGACGGAGGGGATTTCGAGGCTAATGGGGGACGTCTGGCATCTCTGTTCAGGACACAACTAACTCTTTAAGCTGTTTTTTTTGTTTGTTCTAAGATATTTTTAAATTTAATTCTATAAAAAAGTTTTCTTTAAGATTTAATCCTTTTTTTTTGGAAATCATACGCAAAAGAATTCAAAGTTTCTTGAATACTTACCTACTTACTAAAAAAAGTTTGTAAATCTAAAAAAAAGTCATCAAAAAACGTACCTACTATAAGTACAATAAGAATAAGATGACAATTAATTTGGATATTCATTTCTATGCTAAATATTTGTTTTTATATATATAGGCAGGAAGCACCAAAGTAGAAATGATTTTTTCTATTGTTCCAACAACAAAAACAACAATAGATGAAAACTACCTTAAATAGGTGTATTCAAAGAAAGTTCCCCGTTTTAATCCGTATTTATGTTGAAATACTTAATAAAATTGCTTTTCAATTTCACTGGAAAATCTTAATATAAAAGTTTTGCAATTAAAATACAATGCTTCCATTTAAAAAGACAATTTATTCAGTTCGGTGATGCTGGAGGGATGCCGGGAGGGTATGGCTCTGCTCAGCTGTATTCAATTTATAGTTTTCTTTGGGATTTTATTGTATTCTAGTCGAAAGTTTTAAAGTTATTATTATAATATATTTCTGAAGGGAAAATTATTTGGTTTTGTCTCATTGTTTTGCGAAATGGAAATTACCTAGATATATAGAGTTTTTGGTAGTTTTGGTTATAGTAGTGTGTATAGACAAGAGGAAGAAGCAGCTCGAAGGAAATGTAAAGATGACTTTTCGCATTAATCATGAAAATCCTTTGTAAATCGAATGAAAAGCTCAAGCAAAACTTGCTGTATGCATATAGAAATACAAATACATAATAAGAAGTATCTTATATTTAGTATAGTATTGAAATATTTGCATTTAAAATACAAGTTCCTATGTATGATGTACAATACATATTTCAATTTCTAGTTAATTTACGTAGGTTATCGTGCAGGCACGAAGCGTAACATTTTTTGAAGGCGCCACTTCCATTTTTAGGTGACAAAAAATGCCATCCATCATCAGATGTATTTTGCAAATTTGTGCTTCGACAAGTTCCTACCTTATCTGAACAAACAGATGATTTTTTAATTCTTTATTTTCTCCTTTAGTCGTTATCTTCATTTTATTAAAAAAAAAAAAATTAATTATTTATGGAAGCTCTCATTCCATTGCATATTAGATGAATTCGTACCTGTTATACGAGAGATTTATTTACAACAATCGATATCATTTAGATATCCATAGTTCATCCATCTAATTCCAATATTTATCATAATAACTAAAAATATTTTCTTCAGTGCTGGCTTGTTTGGCATTCATAATTCTAATTGTTAGAGATTTGTCAAAAATTGTCTTAAATCTGATGCCCAGACAGACATAAAGTGTTGTTTTAGTTGCGAAATTATAAAATGTATTGATTGCAATCGTTTAAATTGTAGAAAAGATGATGAGATTGGCTCGCTTACCACTATGGTATGTAAAATAGGTGAATTATCACTAAGTGCCAGCAATTAAGGAACCAATGGAATCCAGCTGTTTAACAATGGTATGTTAATATCGAAGATAAAGAAATACCAGGCAATGCGATACTGGATGTGGAAAGAGTTCGGTAAGTCAGCATATAGTCGAAAAAATTATTTTTTTTTGTTTGGACGTGATCGATTTTAAACTATCAAGATGAGCGATCCAATCATTTCGTCCTTCGACCTTTTTACTTCACTGTGCTATTTCTGGAGAATAGGTTGTTGTACTTTTGGGTTTTATTGCGATCCGTTGGATCTATTGAGAGTCCCCTGCTTTATTCACAAATTAAATGTGACCCACCACCTATGTACTGTTGATGAAGTTCTGTATGTCCTGGGCATTGTTCTGTCTGATTGCCATTGGGGTCAGTAAATAGCCGCCTAGATGGAGCAGTCATCTGCGGGCCAATGCATCGCATTCGCACAAAATGTGTTCTGCAGTTTCATCTTTTGCAAGGTAGAAATGGCAGGAACTGGTGGTGCTTGTCCAATTTTGTTGAGGTGATACCTTAATCGTCAGTGACCGGTTAAGAGCTCTCTGTAAATAATCTTATGTTTTTTCAGAAAAGCTTCAGGTGCCTGTCAGATTTTTGTCGCGAATAGGTGGGTATGCATTTCTTCCCGTGAATTTGACCTGGTGTCGTTTACCAATAGCGCCGCTTTTGATCGTCTTCTCAGGCCCAGATTTTCCCCTGAATTGTATTCTTCGGGAGACCACAAAAAGGCTCAGGACCTGTAAGTTTGGATTTTGCGCTTTTTCTTGCAAGGGCTTTGGTGGTTTTGGGAATACCTATCGACATGCCATGGGATTCACAATAGTTTAACGGATTGACTCTATTAGTGTTTCCCAGGACGTGTAAGTTTTTCTTGGCAGTCCCAGCTTTGATTTAATGACACGATGTACATATATGTAATTGACTAGTTCATTGCTCTCTAAATATTATCGATTATCACTAACTGCACTGTGATACTCTTTGTTGACCTATAAATAAAAAACTCAGCTGTCGCCTTTATTCTGTGTTGATTAAGGCGTTGAGAGTGAATAGAAAACAAGTGCATATTGCAATACAAAATACATCCTTAGTTAAACAAAAACCAACAATAAAATCAATTAATTTAAAAGATTGCTAAAGCACCACAACCAAAATATCAGCCGTTCAGTGTATGCATCTGTACTGTACTCGTCTATATCTATATAAATAACTGTATTTCTGTATATCTAGCTAGAAACTGAGTTTTCCATTGTTCGTCTCAAAATTTAGTGTCGTCCTCTATTTGTAGATCTATTATAGAGCGTACCCAGGATCTGAACTAGGGGGGGGCACTCTAATTTTAAAAAAAATCACTTTGAAGATTTCATTCTAATACAACATAAATACTATATTTATTTTTTCTTCCAATAAATTCATACATATTATT
>JANSTT010011890.1:12000-23901 GCA_026745375.1 Platyura marginata | reverse complement strand
TTTATTAATTAAAATATTTTTGTCAAATTGACGAAGGAATTTTTGATTTTTTTTTTATATTTTGATACAAAGTTTTGTAGCATTTTTAATTTTATTGTATTTTTAATTTGTTTACTATTTTTGATTTTTTTGGCATTTTTAATTTGTTTGCAATTTTAATAATAATTTTTTTTAGCATTTTTATTGTTTTAGCTAAAAATACCATTTTTAATTTTTTTGTATTTTTAATTTTTTAGCAATTTTATTATTTTTTAGTGATTTTAGCATTTTTAATTTTTTTGTGGTTGTATTTTTCTTGTTTTTAGCATTTTTAATTTTTTTAGAATTTGAAATGATTTTAGCAATATTAATTTTTAAAGTTACCATTTTTTTGAATAAGTAAAAGTAATAAGTAATAAGTAAATGCTAAAAACTACCGAACTCATAAATGTGGGGGCGTGTAAATAGTTTCACGCATAAAACCCAATGCTAAAACCTAATTTCCTATTTAAAAAAAAAAATCCTTTTCCTATCTCTTAAAAAATATTTTCAAAAATATCTATAACCGTAAAACATATTTCTGCAATTATTCCTACCTATTATAGATAAAATGAAATCAATCCGTTTTACTAAAATATGTCAAAAACAAAAAAAAAAATTATTTGCCTTTCGAATATATTCGTCTAGACCCACCATTTCACAGATATAATGTAGATATATCCTAATATTGTGGAGATTGTAGAACATATAACATGTCTGCGATTGATGACTTCATTGAACAAAAACCGGGGACTAGTACGAAATGGCGCCATCATTAATATCAGTAAAGTTTCAATTTTTGGGGCTTCCTCTAGACGTAATACTCTATCTATACACACCGGTTAATATTTATACAAATATTATTAGGTAAACATACAAATATATCGTATTTAGGGCAATTATGTGAAAATTATTTAAATCAACTAAAAAGAAGAAGCAGAAGCTAGCGTTGCAGTTTCGTTTATGATTATTACAGAAAAAAATTTAAAAAAAAAACGACTAAAAATACATTACAATAAAAACCTAACTTCTCAAGTGTATATACATTAAGTAGTATTATATAGTATGTAAGTGATATAAGCTCATAAAAAAGATTAATGTAAACAAACCTGGCTTTGGTAAAGTATATATACTGTATAGCTAATAGGATCCATAAATAATCGTTTTACTTTAATATTTACTTTAAAGTTTAAAATTTCTCACGGAAGTCTTATTTAAGTGTAAAATTCCTGAGTAATTAAATCCTCTCCACACAAATAATTTTCCCAACAGCTCGGAAATAGCAATCCACTTAGGAGCTGCAATTAAAATAATTTCAGGTAATCTAGAAATTGTTTGCTGTATCTATGTATGTATGTATGTATGCATATAGAGTAGCTCTTTACAATGTTAGGGGTGAAGTGAATATATTGTTGTTTACTGAATCGATCGATTGTCTGTCATAACAATAATGCCTGCCATTTTTGATTTGCATATTAAAATATGGAGAAACGCTCTATAATACCTACCAATTGAAGAAAAAAATAAAATTGAAATGATAGATAATGGATAAAGTAATATGTAAACATAGATGGATTACCTTTACCTACACATGCATACCGATATATGTACATATATATCTATGTATTTATGTGACATTGTAATATTTTATATTGCAGGTAGAAATTACTATCAAACGAGAAGCAAACATAAATCCGGTGATCAGGATTCTGATCCGTACATCGACATTGCGATAAAATTACTGAATAAGCCGATTTGTTGTGTTAGAGTGCGATCTTCGGTGTCAGAGTGAAGATTTTTAAAAGTAACAACAAAAATACACTCAAATCTGTTTTTGTGCGGATCGCATAAAAAAAATCACACAAAAAAAGACTCCACAAAATCAAGTTTAGAGTGTATTATGAAGTCCGCCAAAAAAATTTCTTATATCGCATAAAAAAAAATCGCACAAAAAAAGACCGCACAAAAACAGGTTTGACTGTAATTTGAAATAAGTTCACCTAACCTCAATCTTAAACAACATTTTATTAAAAAAAAAACTGTCGATCACCGGACGATAGCTGCCGTTGACGACAAGTCGATATAACTGACAGCTGTCAAAAGGCAATTGAGCTCATAGCAAGTTCATTTTGAAAGGTCCTTGTCTCTGCTAGATATAAAAAGTTCATTGCGAAATTCATTCCGAAAATACACAGTCAGTTTGCTTGTCAGTTTATTGATGTCGAGATAGTTTACGATCAGAATCCCAACTCAGAGCTCAACCATTACCGAGCAATTCGTTTTCAATATTAGTTTCGAATAAAAACGTGGACACTACCTTATTAAGGTCCAATACATTTGAGAATCCTTTGAATGTAATATGAACATCATCAATTGAGTTATTTGTGTAGGTAATTTTAAATTTCGGTATCATGAATATTTGCATATTATCCTTAAACCACTTCTCATTTAGATTTGGATATTTTGCTCCCACGGTAATTAGGCTACCATAGAAAATTGCACTGGAAAGCCGAGTACCTACTGCACAACAACCTTGACTACTCAATTATTTGGCAGCGCTATCGGCTAGTGCGCATGTCAATTAGATCAAATAGAAAAAAAAACGATACTGGCCAAAAAAGGAAAAATGAATTTTCTCCTTAATTAGCTACATCTTTATCACGGTATTAGATGAGCATAGTAGCATCAAAGAGTATTATAACTTTGTTCAGGAGTTTGCAGCCAGACGGTTGTTAAAGTAACACTTTTTTCGAATTTGTTACATTTGTTACTAAAACTGGTAATAAATGTAACAAATGTAACAAATGTAGCAAACTAATACGATTCTATACAATTCAGTTTGACATTTTTGAATTGTTCCAAAATATTTCAAAATGACCAATTGGCGACAAAAACCATTGGATCGAAAAATAGGCACAAATTTTGGTATCAAATACATGTAGCAAATGTAACTTGATTTTCTTCGTGTAACATTTACATTTGTTACCAGTAACAAATTAGATATTTTATCAATCATTTGTTACTTTAACAAGCCTATTTGTAACACTCCTCAAAATTCACCGTACCACCATCGTTTGAAATTTTAGGCCGAAATATTTATGACGATTCGTCCGCGATTAAGTAAAAAAATATTTGTCCGATCAGCTATTATTAGGGTGGGACATTTCGATGGAAAATTGGTTTAAAATCATCATGTCAAGTATAAAAGATTTGGTAAAAATCGGAGAATTGAAGTTTAGCCTGGAGACTACCAACAAATTAAAGCTGAGGAATGTACAAATCTAACGATGTAAAGATGTCGACGTTTAGTGTTTATTCTGAATTTTTCTTTTCAAATTTTATTTACTTAATATTTATTTGTTGTAAGTACACAGAAAAAAATAGATAAGGATATACGACGTAGTCAATTATTTCTTCCTTATTGGTTTAAATTTATTTTTTATGTGTCATTGCTGGATAATTTCGGATAAACTAATGCGGTGGAATAAATTTTGTACGATGCCAATAAAATTGCCCACTATACATATCCAGCTAATATTTTGGATGTTAGCAAAAAAAAAACAGTAAAAAAAGTGTGACGATCTTCATATTAATGGTGTGTAAATTTAATATATATAGGAAAACAATAAAAAAAAAATGGTGGATAGCATATCACTACCCTTGACGTGAAGGGCATATATATATATATTTTTTTGGACAGCCATAAAATTGAGAAGATGTCTTCAAGATATATAAGTAGGGGGTAAAATTTTCTAGAGTCACACAATAAAATTGACGACTGAATATAATACCCAAACTAATGGATTTATTGCAAAATTAAATGATGCGAAAATATATAAATTGGAAAATTTTCAACATTTGTTAGTGCTAGGAAAATACAAATTTTCCAACAGGCACACCTATTTAGGGTATCAACATTTAATGCTTTTCATTAATTTTAATTGGCCAATTTTTCAATTCAAATTCATTCATCGCACATACATAGCCATACATACATACATATAAGTTATATAACACAATTAATATGTATATACCTACATCTTCTTCTTCTTTAAAAGATTGCTATGTCGTTTATATATAATTTAATCAAAGAAAATATGTATTCGCAGAATATTTTCGGGAAAAGGGAATGAGGTCGCATAACGCTTGGAGAACAAAATTGTCTTACAGCAGAAGAGAGGAGCTAGGCAATTTTCTTTCGAAAAAGATTTTCCCAAATAATATTTATTGAAGGTAAGGTAGATCGTTGTCGATATACGGTCTTTTCTAACGGAGTCATACTGGATGGGTATGATTATATATATATACGTAAAGTATATATGTATGTATGTAGTTATGTACAATATTGTACCGTGTACGTACACCGAGAAACCCGTTTTCTTTTTTTTTGTGTGTCGCATAACGAAAATTTCATCAGAGAGAGTCTTGTGTGTGCGATTCCATTCCAGGGCAATAACCATTTTCCAAAATACCATAACTTCACCCTCATAATATATTACAAGACTCATTTTGCTTGGTATTTATACGATCTCAATATAATGCCAAATATATTTATTCATTTTATTCTCCTTTTATGCCTGCCTTATAGCACATGTTCATCTACTTGTTATACACACGATATATACTTACCGTTCTGCCATTAATATCGATCATTTGGCATGGCCTGTATTTTATGTGGTATGGCTGCCTTGATGCCTCTGAGCCTACATTTATATATGTACATATATATATATATATATAGAAGTTTTGGTGGTAGTTGGGTTATGATACGCGTTATCTTTATACGGTTGGTGCTGTTCGCATATAAAAGGGAAGAAAATTGTCAATTGACAGAGGATGACGAAAAAAGCCCAGCCAACTATACGCATACATACATATATGATAGGGCATCATACGTTCGAACATTTTGCATAGACACACGGGAAAAATTATTACCAACACATATGTCACTTTCATTCAGTAATTATTAAAATTTCGCAGAAAATTCACTGAGTTTTCCGGTCAAAAATTTATTTAACAGTGGCGTTCAAAAAAAAAGAAAAAAAAGAAGAGAGATTTTGAACATTTGTAATATACCGAAGTGAGTAATAAGAACATGTAGTAGTCTCAAAAATGTACTTCTTTTTTTAAGTAGATGATTTTCATTTTGATAGGAGGGGGTTTCTTTTTATGAATCACCTGCACTGCAGACTTTTGTTTTTTTCTTAGGCCTATAACGTATATAATGATCCAGTTACATTTATCTTAATTGATATGACGATCTTTTCTTCTTTTTTTTGTGTATAGGTATTATGTGTGGAAAAATGCAGCACTTGAGGTGTTTTTTTATGGAAACCCTACAAATGCTCGTCATTTCACCGTCATTTTTAAGCATGGCAATTTTTTATTTTTTTTTTTAGATAATTCCAATATTTAGTTGACTGTTTTTAAGTGCAATCCAACCACTTGTCTTCGGATTCTGGTTTTCTGAATCATTTTGATTGAAAAATGGCAGTCTCACATATGACTGTAGTCATAAAGAACCAGAATCCGGTTGTTGGCCACAGATTCAAATTAACATACTAGAGAAAAACACGTCATGTTTCATCCTAGTCAAACTTTAACCGGAGACATCTCGCTCCAAAGGCAGCCGAACTCAATCCACTGAGCCATTTGGTCGGTTTTTCTCCAGTTAGTATAGGTGGAATAAAATAGGGGAAAGTAGCAATGGTTGAAACATGTTTAATATTAAAATTCAGTTCTCGATCTCCTTTTGTTATTCTGTTCCCTCATTTTGCATGGCGATTACTTCTTGCCAAACCTTTTCTTTTCTTACGGTTAGAATTCAAGACTGGCATCTTAGCAGTTCTTATGTCTGATTTTGGAACTTTTTGGTTCCACAAACATTCAGAATTTCGAATCGACATTCTTTCTGCAGATTTTTGACGTATCTTCAATCCTACATTCCAGTAGCTCCTTTTCAAGCAACCAACGTGATATTCTAGCGCATTTGGGCTAGAGAGAGAAGATAGAAGAAGGAAATAAAAACAAGGTAAGAGAACTAGGTGAAAAAAGGCGGTAAGCAAGCAAAGAGATTGTGCGGGACGGAGAAAAAATCCATCGCATCAGATTCCGGCATGCGGCGTGCATTATCTGCAGATCTGCGGAAGTTATTGGCCAAATGTAAGGAACTGGGCCGATTTAAGATTTTTTTAAGAGAAAACTCAAAGGACAATATAAAAAATAAAAAGCTTTACATTTGTTATAAATATCACTTTAGAAGGCACTGATCGGATCTTCTAGACAATTTAAAAAAAAAATTACTTTAACACAGAAAATGAATCCTACAAAATGATCCTTTTACAGTAGGCACATATTTCGACAATTTATGATTGGATAACCAACAAAATTACGGAAAATCTTTAAATCACAATTTACTTATATAAATGAAGAGATAATTTAAATTTTAACATAACCATAAAAATCAACAGGCCGAATCCTTTGCATTCCCAAAAACAGCACTACAAATGAAGAAATTAAAAGTAAAATAAAATAAAGCCACATATTGAATGTTTTGTGCAAAATTTGCATAAATTCATTTCAAATCCAATTTAAATCAAAAAATTATCATAAAAATCGTGTGAAATCAGATCGTAAACATGTTCTTGAACAATAAAAATAAAAAAAAAAATAAAAAAAAACAAATTAATTAATGACAAACAACATTTTCACCTCCTCTCACATTCCTCTGGCCGGGGTATATATGTTTGGTTACAAAAATAATACGCCACTGATACGCCACTGTAAAACGGCCCACGTCTTCTGCGGTTTCGAAATGTTTGAACATTAACTTTATTAATTAGATCATTTAGCAAATTAGTACAAAACAAAACGGAAATGGGCTTTTTTGAACGTTTAAATGCTGTTTGACAATTTTGTATTGAAAACCGACGCACAACAAATTTTTTGTATATACGGTGGTGGTCAAAAAAATAAAGACACCTTAAAAAATTATATCTTGGCAGGTATATTCAAGTTTTGACAATTAAAATACGAGTAAAAAAAGAAATTTATTAGAAAATTAAAATACAGTAGACGCTCGGTTATATTTACCAATTAAATGTCAGAACTGGAAATATAACTGAGTGGTAAATATAACTGAGAGTAAAAATATAATAGAGAGGAATTTGGAAGTTCATTTATATTTAATGGCATTTTGTCATCTTTTAAACATACATGGAATGTAGTTGTTGAACTCCCATCTATCTAGGGTACACAGCCAGTAAAACTGGACAGACTCCGGTCAGCTGGTCAGTGGACATGTGAATTAAATATGAAAACAGATCTAGAATACTATAGGATCGTGGTAATAGAGAGCCTATTGATGAAAAATCGTGATACTAAACTGGAGAACGCAAGAATTACAACACGACTATTGTGGGAAGCTGATGTAGGAGGCCAAGACTATTTGTCTGGTACTCACGAAAACAATAGATGACCCTTAAACATAAAATACCAAAATACAATGCAATTTCTTACTTTGCAACAAAAAAAATGGAATTCTTGGAAAAAAACTATGCACGTGATGCAGAGCAACGACCCTAACTTTTTTGGTGATTTTTCTAATAAATTTTCATTTTATAATGGAAAACTATATTGGTTAATTGATATACCGAAACGATCCTGGATTTCCAAATGAATTTTATACTGTCGCGCATATGTGTTTGTTGTAAATATAACTGAGAGAAAACTTGTGCCTAGTAAATATAACTGAGGGGGAACTTTTGCCTAGTAAATATAACTGAGGGGGAACTTTTGCCTAGTAAATATAACTGAGAGAAAACTTATGCCTAGTAAATATAACTGAGAGTAAAGTATCAAAATCCGCTTGGTGTAAATATAACTGAGTGAAAAATTCCGAGAGTAAATATAACCGAGAGTCTATACTGTATGTTTAAAAAGAAGCAAAATTGTACACAAATTTTATTTCAAAATTATTAAAATAATAAATTAAAAACTCACAAATCCTCCTGGCCACTTGTCTTTGAGTTCTTTCCACCAATTCTCAATGGAGTTTTAGAACTGACGATTGAAAAAAGGCACATGGACTTGGACAGACATATTTATATCCTCAAACAGTTGTTTAGTCATTCTCGAGGAATTTTTTGCTATCATTGTCCTGCTGCAACAGTGCAACATCTAACGCAATGTCATTTCATCTCCTGCGTATGCGATAGCATCACATTACGGCGGATATTGGCGTATTCACTTGGATTCATGTTTTTCGTGATAAATTTGTGTTTTTTATTTTTATAATTGTCAAAACTAAAGACTAAAGAGAATTTTTAATGATTGACTTTATTTTTTTGGCCACCACAGTATAATGTTTATATGTCCTCTATTATAAATATTATAACGACGATCTATGACAACGGACAAATTTTAATATTATGCACATGGTTGGATGTTTCAAAAATAAATTTGTCAAAATAAAATTGCTGCGACATTTTTTTTTTTTTGCTTTTTGGCTGTGTGAGCAATTTCTTCAAAACGAAAAGAAACAACAACAACAAAAAAGAAAAGAAAAGAGAAATATCAAATAAAATCAACTGTGACATTGGTTGATGTTTTATTTTTTGTTTCTTGAATCATTTTATTATGTTTCATTTGTTTTTATGGAAATGAATAGTTCCTAAATAGACGAACGAGAAACGTGTGGGTGGGATGTTTTTTTTTTTTTTTTATACTCATGGTGGTCCTGATTATGATAATAACTCACTATTTTATGAGAGATTTTATGTGAATATTAATGGCAAATTCGCACGGATGATAACACGTCTTTAGCATTCACATATATTGCCATACCCTATTCCTATTCCTATACACCTAAGTGGTTTGAATTTCTGCACACACATTTTATGGCCATTTTATTATATTAGCCAAATATATGACTATATATGGTGGACAATGTACAATATAACAACGATGTTATGGTAATCTTTGAATTAATAAAGCGATCCAGAGGCTAGGCACCATCATTGAGTCGGATCAATAAGTAGTTTTTAATGTTATCGTTATGCTCTTAATTTTATGCTTTGCTGAGATTATTTAATTAGACGTTGAATGTTGAATTCTATTTGTACTAACGACAACAGTGAATCATATTAAATCATCTACAGTAGAATCTCGATAAAGTCAAACGCTCAAAAAGTCGAAAAACCACGAAAACCTCGAAAAGTCGAACACAATTTTACTTATATTTATTTATTATTTTATCTTAGGCTGTGGTTTTTTTTTATAATAATACATAATACACCTATACCTCGATATACGGCCGCTATTTATATGGCATTTCGCTATAACGACCTTTTTTTGTTATTATTTACGACCCACCATTTTTTCGTTATACGGCAAAAAAAGCTGTACTGTCATGCCTCACCTAGACTATAATATTTCAATGATGGCAAAATCTGTATCATCCATAGGGGAGAATTTAACGAGAGTCTGTCCAATAATTTCGTTCTCTTTTAATTATTTCAAAATAATTGGTTTGTTGTAAGTACGGCTTTTCGATTTACGGTTAACTTTTTCCGGAACGCAACAAGGCCGTAAATCGAGGTATGGGTGTATTTAAAATGTACATATGTAGCAACAACAACAACAAAAAAACACAGACTAAGATAAAATAATACGTAAAATTGTGTTCGACTTTTCGAGGTTTTCGAGCGTTTGAGTTTTTGAGACTCTACTGTATGCATGCATTTATTTGGGCATGATTCTTTGTTTCATATCATGTTTTATATCATAAATCTCAATCGAACGTTTCGAGTATTTATAATTTTCACAGTAATCTAGTGCTACCGGCTTAAGTCTTCTTCATAGCATAGATTAGATTTAAAAAAAAAAAAATTTAAAAAAAATTATAATTTACAATACAATAATAATTAAGTACAGTTTTGTCAGTGCTGAATCATTGTTGTATTATTTATTTAAGTATGTGTACACTAGGCTGAGGCATTATTGTATGATGAGTCAAAAAAAAACCCTGAAAATTTGGTTTAAAAGAAAATCTTTGTTAGTAAAAGTTATAGAACGTTAAAAACTACATTAAAATGATGTAATTAAATTTGGTACTAGGGTGCACCATTACCAAGATATTAAACTTTTTCCCAGGTCATCCTTTAGTTCTATTTTAAAAGGTTGGTTCGCTTGATGTATGAATTTTTTTTTTTAATATTTCGAAATTCTAATTGGGCACATTTTACACTTGTACACTTGTACACTTGTACAGTTTAAGTCAAAAATTAAGAAAATTGAATATTTTCGTATAAAAACAAAAATGAAATCCCACTTTTAGCAAGATACACTTAGATGTATGTAAAATCAGTAAAGAAGAAATAATTCGAGTACTTATTTATTATCTCTACGATTTTGTTCTTATTAATTTTTTTCTTTACAACCAATAAATATTGAGTAAATTGAATACAAACGATTAAAAACCCAAGAAATTACATAAAATGAATTGCAGCGCCATAACGGTAAATTGTGGAACTATTTGGTCTATGAATAAAATTTGTTTTTTTTTTAATCTCTTGAATTTTTGTTACGTTCATTTTTCCATAATCCGAATAAATTTCAAGGAAATGATAAAAAAAAACCCTAGAAATGACATAAAATTAATCGCAGCGCCATAACGGTAGGCCGTGGAACTTTTTGGTATCCAGAAATGGAATCTTCATTTTTTTATTCTTTATAATTGTTGCCATATTTTTCTACATTCCGAGTAAATGAATCTCAAAATTTAGTATACACGGTACCCCACCCTCCCCTATACCTTGTACAATTTAATCTAAATCAATCTGAAAACAAAATAGAGATCTTACTCTAGCAGTAATTGATAAACGGTCAAAATTTCAGCCCTCTAGCTTTAGCTAAAAGAAGTACGCTAATTTTTAAGAATTCCGGTGTTACTCAGAGTTTAATCTTGGTGCTCATTCTCTTTACCTATAAATGATTTATCTACGGTTTTACAATTATCACCGTCGACTGGCCAACGATTAGACTATTATCATGTGGCTCATTGTGCACTAATCGCCCCAAATCATTAAATTCCCCTAAAATCGCAAAAGAAAATTCACAGAGTTATTTTGTGTACTTTAGCATTACATGTAATTATGGGGTGAGAATCGAAAACCATTCGCGCTACCTTTCAAATCTGGCTCTATAAAAATAAGCCAAAGCTAAATTATAGAATATTATCAATTAGGAGACATAAACCAACTTAGTCCGTCAATTAATCTAGGACCACTTGATGAATTGTGCTCTGTATTAAAAGACATTCTATTGGTTTTAATGGTGACCCCAAAACGTACAATATTTTTTTTAAGTTTACCCTATGTTAGGTGTTAGGTCAATAGATAAAGTTTATTCAATTTTATTAGCCCTGGCAAAATTTCTCATTTGCCACATAGAAGAACCAGTTTTGCAAACTAAAGTTCCATATGTAGAGCAAAATTGGTGTTTATGGCTTTTATTACAACTTTCGATCATCGATTTTAGCAAAGGAAAGTTTAGCAATAAAACAACATCTCAACTTACGCCGTTGTCGTTTAGCGTAATATAATTGGAACCAAGAAGGAGTTTTAATTTTTTTATTTAACATTAACCCTTACCCATACCATTCATATTTTATTTTTAAAGACCATAATCATAGAACCACATTGAAAGCATGACTTTGACTATGGTTTACGGATTAACTAAAATTTGCATATTTTTCCTATCGTCTTTTATTCTTCCATATAACTTCACTATGTATGTGAAATAGTGGGAAATGTTAGGTTCCCACAGTTTAACGATTTAATAGAAACAAAAAAACAAAAAACAAAATCTTTTAATTGTTCCAAT
>JANSTT010011890.1:0-11900 GCA_026745375.1 Platyura marginata | reverse complement strand
GAAATGTTAGGTTCCCACAGTTTAACGATTTAATAGAAACAAAAAAACAAAAAACAAAATCTTTTAATTGTTCCAATAATTACCTAATAAGTAAATAATTGGTGAACTAAATTTTTCATCAAATAATTTCCCTTTTTCTTCAATGACACCGAAAATCAATACAATTAAAAATAAATATCCAAAATACCCTTGAAATGGAAAAAAACTTAAATGCGGCCTAAAAGAAATATAATAAGGATTTTCAATGACTACATTCCCCACCATACCTACACCACATACTGAACAATTATAAAAAAAAAAAAAAAACTAAAAATATTTTCAAGAAAAAGTCGTACGCACCACATCCATACAAATATAGGCAGGCAGGTAATTACTCTTTAATTCATAAAATATTTTCATTGATAAACAAATATTAAGTACCGACATACCCCTACATATATAATAAATTATCAGCCCACATGATTTTTCAAATATTTATACATTTTCCTGATGAAACATTTTCAATTCTCATGAAAAATCAATTCACATGACATCACTTCAATATACAATTTTTCTTTTTTTTTTTCTTCCCTATTTTTAGTATATTTATGTGTACAATGTACATAAATATTCGGTGTGTGCGTGTGTGTGTCTCTCTGTACGTTTGTGTGTGTCAATTAAATATATATTATTAGAATTAGACGTAATACGATATATTGAACGAAATCAGTCTTGATATTTTGTCTATAGGTGAAATTTGACTAACAAAAAAAAAAAAGAAAAAAAAAACAAAAGAAAAGAAATAAAAGGAAATTTTTTTTAATTAAACAATGAGAGAGGAAACACAATTGATAAGTAAATTCTAAATAAAAGAAAAAATTACCTTCTAATTATTGCATTTAAATCAATCTATTTGATCCACACATTCTTAATAATCCAATTAACAGTAAGATAATCCCATTGCTTGAGCCAGAGGGATAATCCAATTGTATGTAAACACCCAGCAAACAAAAACAAAAAGCTCTGTGTTGGTATATATATATATCGGGATGGGGGGGAGGGGGGTGTGTGATTTTTCTTTTATCTCTCCTAGCAAAGCTAGAGATAGGTCGTTTCATTGGCAATGTGCTCAGCTAATGTTATCGGTAAGTAAAATACACATACAAACACAGAGACCAAACAGACACACACACAAACAGACGGACAAACACACGTCAAATTTAATTACACAAAACAACTGTATCAAACAGAATAAACATGTTTCTCAGCAATAATAAAACTGTTCAAACATAATTAACATCTCCCACACTTAATTTTATTGCCTTTTTTCTTCTGTTTTTTTTTTTTTTTTTTTGCTTTCCCCGTCAATAATAAATATATCGTCTAATGGTAAAACAGTGTAAGATGAAGAAAACAATAAATTCCCCAACCTATTTTTTTTTGTTTTTTTTTTTTGTTTTCTTTTGAAGTTACTTCCAAACAACACTTACATGATTGCTATGTGAATAATGTGACATAATTGGGAAGTATTTTCCATCTAATTCTTATGATGTGTGAAGAATGGTGCTTTTCATCTACAACCAATTCGTCAACTGTTGTTAATTAAATACCCAAATGAGGGGGGGAATAATTAAACGGCAACCGTAAAAAAAAACTTTACTTTTTACTTTATCACCTCGGTATTTATATCAATCACCACAAAACAATGAAATTTTCTTCTTTTTTCCTTATTTCCTTCTTCTTACTCTTTTGTTAACAACGAAACTAAAACCGTTCGACTGTTCACGACACCATTCACAACACCACCAACACCGACACCACCACCAAATATCTATTTAAATAAATAAATATATAGATTTAAATGTAAACACATAATATTTCGTAAAAAATTTCCATTTTCAATTTTTCATCAAATAAAAAACACAGCGCTTTTCAACAAATGTCAAAAAAAAAACAACAAAAAAAAATTATTTTTCCCTTTCGCCAAAAATGATGAAAATAAACCAAATTTTTCCCATTTGACAAAATATACAACAAAAGCTCCGTTTTTTTTTTTTTTTCGTTTCCTTTTTTCCTTTTTTTACTACTACTACTACTTCTTCTTCTTCTTCTTCTTCTATTTCTACTTCTATTTCTCCTTGCGCTCTCTGCTTGCGAATACTTGCAAAATTCCGATTACATTTACATTTACTTTCCGTGTCCGCTATGCTACAAAGCCACGACGTAACTAACTTTGTATTTGGTTTTTGGTTGCGTTTAATCATTCCTCGTCGGATGAATTCTTCTTCTATGGGTTTTACCATTTTTACCCTCCCAGTGGTTGCTCAAACTCACACCAAACGCACACATATACACCATATCTCTTCTATACGGGCAATATTCTTTCATATTCCAGTTGATGAGGGGGCCCCCGAAACGATTTTCTTGTCCATACGAAGTTTGAGATCGGCTCCCATCTATTACACCCATACATACATATATATATAAACATATATACAAATTGTAATGTTTACCGGCATGCGCTCATCTCTTACATCATTTTTCTTTGCTCATTTATGCTATGTGAGTAATTTTTCTATTTACAACAAATTCATGTTGTTATATTGACATTGGGACATTTGTCTCTCTCTCTCTCTATTTCTTTTAAATTCTCTGGTAAATTTTAAATAAGGAGACTTCCAGTGAAATGGAGAAGAAAAAAACTTAACGAAACATTTAAAGGGGAAATTAAAAGAGAGATAGAGAGAGA
This sequence comes from Platyura marginata, assembly GCA_026745375.1. Lineage (NCBI taxonomy): Eukaryota > Metazoa > Arthropoda > Insecta > Diptera > Keroplatidae > Platyura > Platyura marginata. Next base: position 9,172 of record JANSTT010011890.1, on the reverse strand, counting down.
GAGAGAGTGAACACATGGAAAGTTGTTTGGTTCATTGGAAACATTGATTTTTGACACAAAGTGAGAAACACAAACAATTTTGCAATAAACTTTATGGAGGTAAAACAGCTGTTTGTCACTGTCATCAAATTTTTGCATGTTATGTTTTTTTGTTGTTGTTGATTTTTGTTGTTGTTGTTGTTGTTGTTGTTGCTTCGGATATAAACACTTGATCGTTTCAATATAAACGCAAGTAAAATACTAAGTATGGATTCGTTCGTCTTTTTTTTTGTTGGTGAAGAATTGGCCCGACCCCCCTTTACTTTTCCTGTTGTTTTGGCCATACATACATACATTAGATACCGGCCCTATATATGTACGTACATAATACATTTTTATAGTTTATTACATTTTATTTGGGATGTTTTGTATCCCATCCACAATTTTATGTGTTATGATGTCCGAGACTCTATTATTATTATTTATGTTTGATTTAACGTTTTTTTTGCACGCTTCTCAAATTGTTTCGGATCGATTTAAGCGTGAACAACAGTCATAAATGAGAGTAATTTTTTGTTGTTTTTTTTATGACAAATTGTGACATAATATAGAATTGATGGGTCTCCGTGTAAATATATATGTAGAATTAGTAGATGTATTAGGTAGATTGGGTAGACAGGACAAACTATACATACATACATAATAATAATAATAATAATAAAAATAATAATAAAAATAGATTTTAACAACTTATGTTCAAAAGATAAGAGACAACTTTACACATAAAATCGTAATGTTCTATGGAGGTTTTAACGATCAAATTAAATTATGGAAATTAAGTCAGGAGTGGGAATAACATTTTTTTTTTTTTTTGCTTTTTCACTTTTAAATAGTTGTCGAAAATGAAGACATACAATATGAATGCTGAACGACAGATAGCTCGATATGGTTTCTTTGTTGTGTAAATTTTTTTTTTTTTTATTCGTGACATTTAAATAACTTTAATTGAAATTACAATAAATAAGAACTTGTTTTTGCATATATTAACCGAGTGGATTATCTTCAGTGAAAAAATATTTCGACTATTATTCAAATCTTAGTTGCAAAACTGTTCATATCCAATCAAAATTCTATTCTCGGGATGGGATTGTCAGCTTATTATTTTATTAAAAAAAAATAAATCTGCCAAAAAAAAAAAAAAAAAACGTACAATATTCTTTTTAGGTTAGGTGTGTCCGTATCAGTGGCGGCCCGTGATAATTATTGATGCCAACATAGTCCGACTATAACAAAAAAAAAATCTAGGCCATTTCTCACACAATAATGAAGAATCAATAATTGTCACGGACCGCTAGCGTATACAAAACAATATCAAGGCAAACGACGGCTATAACCGTCCAATTATTGGCGATATGTAGCCAAATGACTGTTATAGCCGTTGTTGGTATTTCGTCATTCCAGGCCCCTAGGAAGAAGTAAAGGGGTAAGCAAAAGTTTCTCGGGCTCGGGGGGTCTCCTCTATCCCATCCAACCATTAATCTCTATTCTGAAGGGTGCCCTTAAAATTGAAGTTTAACCGAAAAAAGTTCCATAATTTAATTCCCCGGTTAACAGGTTAGGCTCTCCATTTCTGGAGGCAAAATTTGAATATATTGAAGACTAGCGACAATACTACCAACTATATTGTTGCCAGGAATCACAGATTGCCGATAAATTGAGAAATAAAAACTGAAGCAAATTTCCAAACTTAAAATTCTCATCCAAAATTGGAACTTACAGTGACCTTATCTAAATACATACATCAACTTCTTATATCTTTATTAAAATCTAAGAGTTTTGTACAATATAAAAGACCTCATGCAGTCTACTTAAAAACAGTTGCTGACCACTGTGTGCTTGTTTATTTATTTATGTAGAAAAAAAGTTAAGACAATTATTTTAAAATGTATACCCCCCCCCAAAAAAAAACACATCCCCCGATACATTCTCTCTCAGCATGGTGTCAACAAACCTTTTATCCATTTTTATGCAAGATGGTCCATTATATTAGTGTCTGCATTGAAGTTTCTAAGAAACAAATCTACCAACTATACCTACCTACCATTCTACAACCCTTAGTAACCCAATGACCTATATTTGCAAAGAAATGTGTGCGCACAAAAATTCCATTCTTTTTGTTTGCTTTCTGTTAGTTCCACTGACTATAATACTATAGGAGGATGTGTGGCTGTTTGTTTTTTTTTTTTTTTTTTGCTAAACAAAAGAAAGGTTTTTAAAAGAAACGTCATAATACATATGGATGCCTTTGACATACTTTTTTTTTGTTTCTGTTATCTCTTGAATATCGACTTTCAGAAGCCTGTAATACTTTTTGTTGTTCCTTCGTACCTACCTACTTTACCTAAACTAGAGTGGTTCATTTTTTTGAATTTTAATTTTATCGAATTCTAAGAGGGTATATTTTTGTCTTTTTTTTAACATTTGCTCAGATATTTGACTTTTTCCAAGATCATCCCTTGAGTAGATAGTGGTTCGTTTCAAAAAAATTCTATTTCATCAAATTCTAAGAGAGAACACTTTTTTGGCTTTTTTATCACGAAAGATATTTGTTCTACGACTTTTTGATTTTCGGTCGTCTTGTTCTGCCTCAAGAGCCCCTAAAATTATGCAATTTGTATTGTTTTTCATATAAACTTGTTTCTCGTCTTTATTTGACATTTTAGAGAGAAATTTTATAAACGAAAATTGTAGATCTGAAAAAACTACATAAAAAATGTTTTATACAATTTTTTAATAGACGGAACGGTTACCAAGATATTTGGCTTTTTTCGAGGTTCTTTTTTAAAATTTTTGGTTCGCTCAGTGTATGGAATTTTTTTTTCGATTTCGAAATTCTAATAGAGTCCATTTTTTACCTTTTTTTATCACGAAAAACATTTACTCTACGACTTTTTGATTTTTGACAATTTCTTTAAGAAATTCTAAAAAACACCATCATAAGTTGAAGATGTACGAAAATTAAAAAGTCATAGAACAAATGTTTTTCGACAAAAAGACAAAAAATGTGCCCTCTTAGAATTTGATGGAATACAGAATTTTTGAAAACGAACCCACCTCTCTACTCAAGGGATAATCTCGGAAAAAGTGAAATACCTTCGTAACGGTCTACCCTACTAATAAAATGTGCGAAAGATTTGTTGTTTAGTTTTATCAAATCTACAACTTTCTTTTATAAAATTTTCCGCTAAAATGTAAAAGAAAGGCGAGAGACTAATTTATATGAAAAAAAATGCAAATTGCATAAATTTAATGAGTCTTGAAGCAGATGAAGACGACCGAAAATTAAAAAGTCGTAGAACAAATGCTTTTTCTGACACAAAAAAAGACAAAAATGGGCCCTATTAGAATTTCGAAATCTTTAAAAAAATAAAAAAATTCATACATCGAGTGAACCACTCTTATACCTAATAATGTACGTACGGCTACGGATATATGCACAGCACATACATACCTACACCATCATAATAATATTGGACAATATGACTTAACTAAATGCTGGAAAGAAAGTCCAGAAATATCTAAAGAAATTTTATTTTTAGTGCCAAAAGATAAAACTACGCTCTACCTTCTACTTCTTGCCACTACCCGAAATGAATGAATGAAATTGATGTGTGGCCACGGACGGATGGAAAGTCAAGTCAATTAGTTAAGGGGGCTTTTATAGATGATACTTTATTATTATTGGTATTTAGTATTATTATAGGTTGTGTTATGTGGGCGTCGTTAGAGAGCAGTAAGTAATATTACCTATTAGTTTTGGGTTAATTTTATTATCAATCAATGATGGAATGTGAATAGTAATTGGTTTTTGGTTTTTTTTTTGTTTTTGTTTTTGTTTTGTTTTATTTTTATCGGTTTATTGTTAAATAGAATTTTCAAATCAAAATGATCGATCTTAAAAGGTTCAATTTAAAGTAAGTTTTTAAAAAATTATCGACAGTTTTTGCACGATTTTGGTTTTTTTTTTTGGAAAAAACTTTGTTGTGTTAAAAAAAAATTCGAGAAAAAGCGATCCAAAGTTATAGAATGAATAGAAGTTATTCGTTTTGAGTTAAAATTTTGGGTTTTTTAATTTTTTTTTGAAAAAAAACTTTATAATAATTCGAGAAAAAACGATCCAAAGTTCCAAATAATCCAAATGAGTAGAAATTAATTATTCGTTTTAAGTTAAAATTTTGGGATTGCTAATTTAATTTTTTTTTTAAATCTTTTTGCTTCTCATATTTAAAAAAAAAACAATTTTAAATTAAAAAAAAAACACTGCAATTGCAATAAATACCTTTTCATTAATAATAATTTAGCGAAATATTATACACTAAAGCTGCTTATGGCAATATTTTTTATTAGTTAATTATACTTTGAACAAAAGACACAATAGAATAACAAAAAAACAAAAACAATAAAGTCAATGAATCTTACCTACCAAACAAAAAAAATGTGATTAGGAAATTTATAATTATTTATGGTATTTATTGTGATAAATCCAAAATAGTCTAGCGGTCAAACTACTAATACTGTCCGCATAAAATTTATATTAATAATTTTGACGTCCGCTAATATTATGCGTTCGCTCCTAATGGATTTTTAAGATAATCAAAAAAAAAAAACGAATTGCTAAATGACAAATTTGCACGTTAGTTAGTTAGTCATCTAACTATGTATTGGCTAATCTATAGAAAAAACAATTTTTTTGAAAAATCTTGTCATAAAGCTTTTAATGTTATCTTTGTTTTTTTTCTTTATTCATATTAAATCCAACTTAAAATTGTACACCTTTTACTACATTTATACATATACAGTGGCGTCTCGTGTGAATTATTGATTCTATATAATCGTGAAACTATTTAAAAGAAAAAACCTGACGTCATTTTAATTGAAGAAAAAAAGGTAAAAAATTAGCGTGTTCGACGTCAGCCATTTTTCCGTTTTATCGGCCATTTTTTTAAATAGTGAAAATTTTAAACATTCTTTAATATTAAAGATATGATTTTGAAACATTTTATTTTTATATTAAATTTAAATTTCCAACATTTTTGGTGAATTGAAATTTTTGGATACAGTTAACCCTTTAAGGTCCATACATTTTAAACATAAAAGGACTCATTTAAATTCAACTAAATTTTATCCGAAAGACATTCTTAATGTTTTTTGTGTATTAACAAATTTCTAAAAGTTAACCCTTTAAAGACGCCATTAGGACCTTAAAGGGTTAAAGTTTTTTTTTTAAAAAAGAGAAATTTATAAAAATATTCAAAATTAATTTTTTTAGAAAGGTGAGTAGCATTTTGAACAATTTTTGGTTAACCCGTTCATGTTCAAAATGTATAGACCTAAAAGGATTAAGTTTTCTTGCAAACAAATTTTGTTTTGTGGCATTATTTGTGCATGCATGAAGAGGTAAAAGGAGACATTAGGAACTTAAAGGGTTAAAGTTTTTTAAAAAAAGAGAAATTTTTAAAAATATTCAAAATAAAATGAGAAATGTGGAGTAGCTTTTTGAACAATTTTTGGTTAACCCGTTCATGCTTAAAATGTAGGTATAGCGTATAGACCTAAAAGGGTTAAGTTTTTTGGAAAAATTTTTTTGGCCAAAAAATGCTGGAAATTTAAAGTAAATATAAAAATTCAAAATTTAAAAATCATATCTTTAAGTCAATTTTTTAAAGATGTTTTCATTTTCTTGCATCAAAACAATTTTTACGAGCCGCCACTGCATCCATATGTAGGTACTGTACAAATATGTAGGAGACATCCATATCTAACTAGTACCTATAGGTATGTGGAATTTAAAATGTGTTTTTTTTTGTTTGTTCATCAATCATTACAAGAAGAAACTGATGGTTAACAATTTTCTTCATGCCATATTTACAGAAATGAAACAACAAATGACATGAGTTTTATGCAAATTATTATCTCCAAACTCTATTACTTTGTATTCTTGTTACAAAACAAATGTTAGCGACAAAATGACTCAAAAAATATGCACATCGATAAATCATAGACTGAAGCAAAAAAAAAATGTTAATTTTTCTTCGCTTCTTCTTTTTTTTTTTTTTTGAAAATGCGCCAAGTCTACACAACCTACCTAAACACAAAAATATACAAAAATACTTAAGATGTGGAAGTGGAGTGGGTACGACGTTCAAAATTGTAAACTTTTATTATTTATTTATTTATTTATATATAAATCCAAAGAGACACACACACAAAACTTGACCTTAGAGATTGTTCTTCACTAAGAAGCGTCGTACATATCTGAAGATGAAGACAAAACCAAAAAAAAGTCGTCATACAACATTGAAATATGCAAAAAGGTGTTATTAACTAGCCAATCTTTGTGTTCTTTTTCGGTGCGACTCTACTCACTCAGGTATGCAATCTGCACCGTTGATGGGGCTGCAAATTGTACAAAAATGAAGAGGAGTTTGGATCGTATATTACAACGCAAGATAATTAGAAAGATGTTAACGTTTTTTTTCTTTTCTTTCGGTTGTTGTTGTTGTTGTTGTCGTTGTTTTTGCTAAACTTGGGACTCTTAATTATTGCAAAAAGACATATTTAAAGAAGAGACCTCTATGTATAGTAGGTATAGCGTTTTGGTTTGGCGAAAAGAATTTTCCGTGTCCATTTTTGTGCGCGCGTTGCTGTTTGTGTGAATTTATGCTGTTTGGTGGTGCATTGTTTTTTTTTCTTTTTTAGAAAAATTTATTTTATTTTATTTTTAACATTTTTGATGGTTTAAAAAATATACTGAGAACGATGCATTCGACTAATTGCACTGCAATTTTCAAATGGCAAACGAGCGCGAATGAGGTCATAAAAGTGTACATGGAGACGGGAGACACGACCAAATGACGCGGGCTGCTGAAGACAGTAAATTATTGTTTTGAAACGGCTTGTAATTATTAAAATTAAATTGGTCATTAAAATTTTTAACAGACGTTAATTATAGTAACAGTATGATTGCATCAATATGTCGACGATAAAGTGCACATCAGGCTGGTGCATTTAAATTTTCTGGTTTTTTTTCTTTTCGCTTTTTTTTTCGTTTTTAAATTATTTTCTATATGACAAGGCAGCCAAGTGGTTTATTTCATACGAATATGTATGTCATTATGTTAATATTGTGTACATTTATTATGACATGTTGAAGAAGGTTTTTTTTTTTTGCATAGTGCATTTAAAGTAAGTTGAAATGTCATTTTGTATTCATTCCGCCGCTGCGTTTTGTTCGTTATATTTTACGTTAAAAATATTTTCTATTCTCAGTCATATAGGGAGACCAATAATACATTAAAGGCTATTTTCTTGTTTGACAGAGAAATTTTTTTTTTTATTTTCAATGATTTTTTTTTTTTTTTAAATAAGACAGAAGTGTATTACAGTAAAACCTTGGATTGCGAGCATAATACGTTCCAGAAACATGTTCCTAATCTAAAGCACTCGTATATTGAAGCGAATTTTTTTTTGTAGCTTTTAGAAAGAAAATGATTGCTTTTGTTAGAATAGAATTATAATTGATAGATATAACTAGATAGGAATATTTTTGATATAATGAAGATCTTTAAGATTTATTGATAAATTGGGAGAGGCTGCAGTCCTGCAGTCCAAATCAGCGGCCGCCACTGCGTATACGTACTACTCGTATTGCAAGAACCCGCTCGTTTATTGAGTTAAAATTTATTAAATAATTTTTGCTCATCTTGCAAAGCACTCGTAGACAAAGTTACTCGCAATTCAAGGTTTTACTGTATTTTAACTTTTCAGCTATATTTTGACTCTATTAAAATATAAGAAAATTTTTTTAAATACATTTTTACGGAAATGAAAAAGTCCTGAAAATCGCTTGCGTACATGATTTCGGCCAAACGGCTAATCCGAGAAAAAAAAATAATAAATTTGATTATTAATGTGTAGTAAATTCTCCATCACTTGAACTACGATAATTCATTTTGGCCAAAAAAATAACAAAATGGCTGAACTTTTTTGTGAAAAATGAAAAAAGTGTTTTTCTAAAAGAGTTCCGTGAGTTCAATGGACACTGAGCTTTTTCGTATTCGAACATTTGATTATATATGGACGGGCCCACAAAATTGCATGAAAAAAAAATGTTGGAAATCCCTGTCCTAAACATACAGTTTTAAGTGGAATCCGATCCACTCGGCCCAAAGCTCAAACTCCGTACTCTCCGTACGAGAGAAACACCTAATATTTTACTGCCAGACAGGGATCGAACCCCGAATTTTTCGTTCCGAAGCAATTACCTTTACCATTGAGCCATTTGGTCGAAATTTGGTCCAAAATTCAGTGAAATGCCTCTGTACATTAGGGTGGATTTTTTTTGATATGGAGATTTTTGGATTTGAGATTTGCCAAAGACCTGGATGCGGCCAACTTGTGTTATTGCCTAAAAATCTTAAGTTTAAAATTTTCTGTAAAAAAAAAACTTATAATTGATGGACGAGGGACCCGTTCAAAGGTGCAAAATTTTGTAGTTTTTTTCAGTTTTTGACCTAAAACTTTTTCTTGCTGCTCTCGTAAATATACAGAAAATATACAGAGCCAATCAGACCGAGTTTATTTTCTTTTCGCTTCCCTTCATTCGTTTCACTTGTCGGTTTTTTAGTTTTAGTTATGCAACTATTCACAATAATATTCACATATACAGTAGAATCTCGCAAACTCGAACAGAGTACATAATTCCACCACTGTTCGAGTTTTCGAGAGTATATAAGATGTATTAATTTAAGTAAAATTATGGATAAGTCAACACATATGTTATTACAAATAAATTATAATAAAATTGTATTCGACTTTTCGAGATTTCGAGTTTTAGAGCGTTCGACTTTTCGAGATTCTACTGTATGTCAAATGACAGGGCTTTGACAAATCACAGTTTTAAGAAAAATGATCCATCCTACTGTACATTAGGGTGCATTTTCAATGTATGAACGATTGTTTTTTTTGTTGTGAAATTGAAGTGTGGCGGGGGTGGAAAACTTGGGTATGGATATAAAAAGAATTTAGGTGAAATTTGAAACAAAGAAAAAATCACATACGGCCAATTTCTTCACCGAGTACTAAAGTGGGCTTAATACCCGGTCTAGCTAGTCCAGGTACTATCTCTAATACT
>JANSTT010011889.1:39551-72247 GCA_026745375.1 Platyura marginata | reverse complement strand
TATATTTGAAATTAATAACAGGCAATAATATAAAAAAAGATTTGTTGTTAGTGATACCCAGCACCCGTGAGCATTTTATGTATAGAATACAATATTGGTGAAAAAAATTATTTATAATACAATAAAAAAAAAAAAAACATCATCAAGTGGGGAAAAAATGGTAAATACTACAAACAATACAGTCTTTTTTCAAAAGTAATTTTTAGACAAGTTTTTTTTAATTTTTTTTTAGAACAAGAAATATTGCTTTTTAAGCTTTTAAGCTTTTTAGTAATAATTTATTAATTATAATAAATACATTTTTAATTTTTAAAAAACTATGCTTTTTTTAAATTCCCACTGTATGATACTTTCAATTTTTTTTTCTTTACTAATTTTTAATTTTTAATTTTTAAAAAATGACATTAAAAATAATATACACAACACTTCTTATTGATTTTAAAGAAAAGAAAAAAAAATAATTTCTTTTAAAAATATCAACCTAAATACTAATAATGATTGGCTATATATCATTGAAAGGCATTAAACTGATTATTAAAATTATTTTGGGGTTGTATATGACCACCAAATAAATGGTTTTGATGATGTTGTTGTTGTTGTTGTTGTTGTTGCTGCTGTTGTATTGGAATGTTTGGAAATTGTTGTTGTGGTTGTGATTTTTGTAATGATGGTGGACTCATCATTGATTGCATTGCGGTTGGCATTGTTTTTACCGGACTTTGAATTTTCAATTGATTCATTGATGGTGGTGGTCCGGTATTTTTTGCTTTACCCGATAGCAAATTGTCCAAATCAATGTTAATGGGACCAGCATTTTTCCATGTAGAACCTAGAGGAACTGATGTTTGTGTTTTGGATGTATTGGTTATGTTGTTAGAATTTGGATTTTGTGGTTGTAGAAGACTATTTGATGGTTGCAGAATATTGTCTAGAACATAATAAGAAAAACCGCTTATCATTAAAATTTTAGGAATTTAAGTCTTAGTATAGAACAGTGATGTCCAAATTCCGGCTAGTTATTTTTTTAGAGGGGGACATTAAAATAATTTGTGTTAAGAGCAAGAATTTGCTCGCAATCAAAGCGTTTTGGACATTTCAAACCATTATTTGCTTCGCTGATTGACGGTAATAGGCTATTTTTTAGAAAAAAAAAACGTAGACATGATTTAGATTTTAGAAAAATCAATTGCGCCGATCGGGAATAATAATAGAAAAAGTGAGAAAATTAAAAAAAAAAACGATCAAAATCTACGGACTAAACAATTTATTCAAAACATTTTGAACATTTCCTTAACTCAAACAATCGTAGCATAAAGCCAACGCATGTTGTGCCATTTCTCGACATTCTGAATCTTTCTCTCCATTAATAACATTCACTTGACAACAACACTCTAGCCAAATTTTTATTTCGTAAATATCTTCAAGAAGATTAGCCAACAATAAAGATTTTGGCACGGCAATAAAAACCGCTGCAATCATCTGAATAGTAGCCAAACGAATTTTTGGTTCCTCACTAAATCGCAATATTGTACTGAGTCGAAATATTTCCATTGCAAATGATGGGGCATTCGGACAATTTTGGGCGGCCAACATAATGGCAGAAATTGTATTTTGAAAAGTTATTAAAAGTATGTTGTCGATGTCATGTTTTAGCGTTGTATTGATGGATAGTGTGAATTGTTGCCTGCCAAATCCATACAGAAGAGGATAGAAATAGGATCCAGCTACATTAGAAAAACGATTCTTTTGAGCATATCTAAATGGATGTTCGGTTTTTGTTGCGTATCTTCTAGTTTTTCGTTCGATTCTTTCACGAATTATGTAAGCAGCATTTGTTTTACGATCAATCTCTTTTAAATCGAGTAATTTCTTTGTTGTTCCTTGTGTGCTATGTAAATGGTGATCGGATTTTTGCGGCATGTCTATCTTTGACAATGCCTTCGATGATTCTGCCAATATTTCTAACATCAAAATTTTTGTACTTATCGAATACTGTCCATCCTTAGTATGAAATTCTCGACATAAATATTCAGCACATTCCTTTGGATAAACACAACAAATAGCAACACATCCATATAAACGATGTATTTCAAAATTTTCCATATAAAATTTCTGATCTAATCCTACCAAAATCTGTAAAAGTTCCAAACCCAATTTAACATCATTATCGGCCAATTGTTTTTCGATTAGTTTTCGGCAAATTTCAACGCTTATCGTAAACAAATCACCATCTTCCGGTTCGAGGAGACCATCTTTAAGGTCCAATAGGTATTTTGGTGATTTGTCAATAGATATGGTGATATCATTGGACATGTCGTATGGTTCAAGATCATCGTCCGAATCCAGTGGAGAATCGTCCGTATTATAAATTGTTGGAATATTTTGTTTATTATTGGATAACGGTAAATGTGGATTTTCTTTATTCGGTTTGGTTACAGTTAGTGGCTCTTTTGCAGTTTGAATTGCAATTTTTGTAATCATCTCATCGACCTCATGTGCTGTAAAATCAGCTCTTTTATCCATAGCATTAGCGATATTCTTTAAAGATTCTGTTAATTGTTTATCACTGGGATTACAGTTGTTATAGTCGAATTCCAATTTTGACGTAGCATCTCGTTCAATTGTGTTAAGTATTTGTTCCGATGTGATCATACCAATATATCTGACACTGCTACTTTGTGAGCCAATGTGATGTTGAACACCGCTAAATAATTTTCGTTTAATATCCCAAATGTTATCAGGCGATAATTGCTTGGCCATTACCATCGAGTTTATAATTAATAAAATTAATTTCGTCACATAGATATGTTGATCAAGTGACGTATGCAAAATGCACATTTTGCTGGACCACACATCCAACAGCTCCAAAAGTAACGTTTTTAGTAAATTTTCATTGTTTGGAATTGCTGATAGATATCGAATCAAACACATTGGAATGGTGTCATTTTCGAAGTAACTTTGTAGAGGAATTTTTGTCAAAAGACTATAACGCCAATTCGGAGATGTAACCACAGCATCATTAAGTAATACTGTAAGATTGCAATTTTCTTTTAGAAGAAATATCGCCAAAATATCAACAGCATGACGATTTAAGTTCCGAAATATTTGGATTATAAACGAACGTTGCTCTTCATCCATTGACCAATATTCTAGTATTTTAATTGTAGTACTCAAGGTCGCCGAAGTTTTATTAAAATTGAAATCAATAATTAGTTGATTTAGTAAATTCGATAGAAATCGTGTCTGGTATATAGTTTCCGATTTATTTTGATGTGACATAAAATAAATAGCCCTCAGCAAATTAACAAATAAAATATTGCTAAATGGTTCGGGTAGAAATAAATTCTCAATATTAAGTTTCATCTGATTGGCAACTCTATTCGGAATGCTAACCAATAGTTGTATCAAATCTTGTTCATATTTCTCGGTAAAATCATTTTCTAAACAATGACCATCATCTTCTCTGTTCAAGCTGATATCAACAAATGAAGTAAATAGAATTTTGTCATTTTCTACAATATGCTGAAGAATTTTACTCAAATGGAACATCTTCTCTTTGTGCTTTGTGGACATTAATACCGACAGAACTGCCATAAGAAAATCATAATTGTGTTCCACCAAACATAGTCGTACAATAATATTCGATGGATTATCCAAACTATTAGGCCAATTATGATTGAATTTGTCAACAATTAATTCAATAAAATTGTAATATTCATTTTGTGCAAAATGTCGCCAATCAATATAAATATCCCGATCGTATCCGTTTAGTTTTTCAGGTGTAACTGGTCCCGGTAAAAGTTGTATGAAATCCTTAATAATATTTTCTACATGTTGTATGTCATTTTGTGATGTTAATCTCTCCAGAGTTTGTAGTTTTTGTAAAAGTTGAATGCCGGCATTGTTGTGTATATTGACAAAACGAGTGTTAGCCGTTGTATTGCCAGATTTATGTTCGATGGTAGTGACTGAAATGGGAAAATTATATCTGATTTTCCCAATTATTAACTAAATAAACTTTAATATTTACTTTAATTATCACAAACTTTCTTTTGAACACTAAAATTCTCTATAGCTAACTAATTACAGTTATTGTATTGTTGAATTATTATTATTATAAGTGCGATTTGTTATTAATAAATCATTTATATTTATAGTATCTGGCCAATGAATACTCTCCATATATGCATATATGAAGAGTGCGTGCTATTCACTGGCCACTGTAGATTAACATTTCATGAAGATAATTAAGTATATTATTGTTGTTTTTTCCTGACAGTCAGATATTAGATTCAAAAATTACAGTTTAATAGTCAATCGCCACCTCGATTATGGTAATCTGTAGGTATCAATTGTCAATCAATACTTAGTCATAGAATGGTGACTTAGTCTTACATATATTCGTAGAGAATTGAGGCCAACTTATTCACGAATATCACTTGGACCATTATTCTTTTATTTTCTTCCTTAATAAATTTAACCTTTGGTTTTCTTGCTTTAGACATCTTTTAATCAGATTTATTTGATAAGAAAATCAACGCAGGTATGGAATTATATTTAACTTTCATTGTACCTTCATAAAATAAGAGACGCATTAATTTAAAATCCGAACACAAAACAAGAAATCGTCAAGATATTAAAAAAAAACTAAAGAACTGGTAAGAAAACATTTTAAAAATCGGATCAAACCTCTCATAAATAACGTAAAGTATAGTAGTAGTAGTCAATTAATGAAACAAAAACAAAAAAAAATATTTAAAAAATCACTTACCATTTGATATGGGCGAGGTCAAATTTAGGCCTCCAAAATCGGACAGCAAATCGGCCGACGATGACTGTTGTAGTTTCATATTAGCTGCTGGAATATTTGTAAGTAAATTCGGCACTGTTTGTCCAAAACCTGATGTTCCTAAATTTATAGTTGATAATGACGTTGATGTTGATGAAAATAGTAAATTATTGCTATTATTTATTGAATTTGGTACGGTTGGAAATGCTGAAACAAAATCAAAATCACTTTTGATTGTTTCGTTTGGAATTGACGGCGGCTGTACAATGACGCCACCGCCGCTACTAAATGCACTGGCAAAATCACCGAATTCTTGACTTTCATCTTCTCTAGGATTAAATTCAGTATCACTTTGATTGTCCATTTTCATATGTATTGGCGATGGTGTTGTTGCGCATGTTTTAAATAAATCATCTAATATTTCGTTTTTGTTGTTAATGTTATTATTATTTTTGTTATCATTTGAAAATAAATCTTCTTCGGCGTGTGTATTTCGGTGAGTTGGTGAATTGATTCCCAAATCGGGTTTACCAAAATTTGTTGCAGCACCCATATCAATTTTTTTATTTGTTTTCGTTACCGTTGATAATTTGGTTGGTAGAGGTTTTGAATTTACACTAACATTTATTGTGGCCGGTTTTTTCTCGGGTACTGTAGTAGCGGTGGTGGTAGTGCTTGTGTGCGTTGGACTTGAGCGCTCTTTATCCCTGTATCTTCTGTAATAATCAATTGAATATAATGTTTACAATACACATTCTGGTGATACGATTTTAAAAAAAATTTACCTAGTCGAAGGTGGATCGGCAGATTCTGTATCTGAATCCTCTCTTTCGCCATCATATTGGTAATCATCTTCATAAGAATTTTTTCTTCGTTCTCTATTTTCTGAATCTGTAATTTACATTATTTTAACAAAAAATGTGCTAGAGCTTTGTGACCATTTATAGGAGTAGTTTTTCTTCGAAAAAAAGGCCTATGTCGTCTTGTATTCGAGAGAACGACACATGACATAGGCCTTCTTTTCAAGGGAAGACTGTAGCTATACTGGGCATTGTGGGCTACTCATTTGAAAATCACAGAGAGTACTTTATGTTTAAAGTGTGCATTAGAGGTACAGACAATGGATTCTGGCATGTCAATTTAGGGACTCGAACAGGCCTGCAGTTCAGGTACTAAGTTCATTCTAAGATCCAGGCACTTTCAGGAGCTTTAAAATGTAAGCTACATAGTACCGATCTTTAAAAAAAAATTACTAAATGAACATAAAATTAAAGAAATTACGTAAAATCCATTGAAACTTGATCATCGCAAATAATATTTTAATCCGTTAGATATTATTGACACCTATTAATTAAGCCATATGTTACATAAAATATCTAACTTCATACCAATAAGTGCAAAAATAAATTTTGTATAAACGCAATCAACTTAAATTTCCTAAGAACATTTATATCAACTTAATATAAATTGATAAGGTTTGACGACTGTTTTTTTTTAATGTCATTCTTATCATTTTGTTTGTACAAACTTAGCATTTATCAAAACCGATAAGATTAATTTAAATTGTAATGTAATACTTACACCAGTTTCTATCGTCTTTACGATTTGAATCCCAATTATCATTATAGCCACCTGAACCCATTCGCATACCCATTGCCTCTGAACTCATACCAATATATTTATCCTTATTTTTCTTGGCCTTTTTTCTTTCCTCACGCAATTTGTCGTCATCCTGTATAAAGTCTATTAACTCACGTACCTAATAAAAGACAACAACAATTGATGCTATAAAAATGCTATTAAATGTAACAAAATGTCAATTACCTTGTGTCGAACATTAATGCCTTGGTCTTTACCATTTTCATCTGTAAATGTATAATTTTCCAATGATCTCAAATCATAGATATGTTCTCGGGATGATGTTACAACTCTTTCGGAACCATTTCGTACTAAGTAATTAAGAAGTAATAAGCTCTAAATGAAAGAAAAAAATCGGCTCAATAATCTTATAATTAATAAATAGAAAATTAATTAAGACATTTTTTTACCTTATAGGTTCTTCGCCAATTCGATTTATTATCTTGTAACATTCGTTTCCATAGCATTGACATTACTTCGGGAAAATGTTCATAGGTAAAGGTAGCATGTGCCAATTCTTGCATAAGAGGACCTGTTGGACCCCATGGTTCGTCATTTGTTGCCTCCCGTACTTTGCCCTCGATTTCCGTATAGTTCATAACAACATTTGTTCTATTGATAAAACAATTTTTTTTTTATATATATATATATATATATATAGTTATATGTATGTACAACTATTCTATGTACATTGTACGTTGATAAATGTACCATAGGTATATAAATATGTACATATGTATATCAATTTAATTTATTTGGCCGGTTTTTTTCTTCTTTACTCATTTATTATAGTCACAAATAAGTAAATAAAGACGAGCTGTTATTAGTATGGCGTAAATATTCACAAAAAAAAACTATATTTAACTAATAGTAATGATCAATAAAGTTGTGGTAGGTTTAAAATTCCTGAATATTTAATGAAGTCATTATGGTTAAAGGAAAATGTTCAATATAATAAAAAAGCTATAATTATTTTTTTTTTAATTAATTAAAAATTGGTTTTCCTTTAAGAAAATCTGTGTGCGCTGTGGGAGAAGTACATAGAAGGTGTGCCAAGTATACATTTTATATTTATAGTAAAATATGACGTTTTATACATATGTAGCATATGTACAAACTTAACCCAAGAAACCTCTAGATTCTAGAATAGGAAATTCTTTCGATCTTATCATTGACGATAATAGATAATTTGTAAAGAAATGGTTATTAATTGTACAAAATTATAAAACAATTGTGAAAAAGATTTTTACTGATCAAAACTGAAATACTCAAGCAGATAAGAAATGGGCAGAAGTATGCCAAAAATGGGAAGAAAATACCTTCATTGTGTGTGAGTGGAATAAAATTAGTTACTAATATTCTGCAATAAGATTGATAAGTAGATTTGAACTTGAATGCTCCTGTTTCTTACAAGTTTTTACAGTCATAATAATAAGAGGCATCTAGTTAATTAGAAAAAGATAGCCCATATTTAATTAAGGATCATTCTTAACAATAATTTTAATGACTGACTGACCCCAATTTGAAATCATATCGAATTTTATGCTAACTACAGTTAAATTATATTAAATAAAGTCTAATCATATGATTTTTGACCTCATTTTATTTGTATTTAGCGACAACTTTATAATCAAAAAAACACACGTAGGTACGATTCAATATAAAGGTGGTACATGCAACATGTTGTGTATTATTTGCCTTTGGTAGGTAGTATTTAGGTATTTTATTTTGATATATTTTAATTCAAAACTCATATTCAGAGTTTTTATTATCCATTAAAAAAAATTTATCAATAAATTTACTATTTTTCATATTATTTGTGTAATTAATTATATTTTTATTAAGCTAGGTAGGTAGGTAGGTATGTACGGTAGTTATTTACTGTTAATATATTAAATAAATAAAAATATTTATTTTAGCTTTTTTTTGCCAAAAAAAAATTAGGCGGAAACAATTAGGGGGAAACAATTGTAAAAACAAATTTAAAGTCCCAATTTTTCAAGAGATTTTAATAGTTTTAATAGTTAAAGTGCAAAAAAAAATTTTAATTTCAACTACAATATATTTGGACGCCATTTTTAAATCCAAAAAGGTTGACAAAATTAAAATTTTAATTAAAATTTCTAAACAGACATTTTATTGGATTTGTACATTAGGAACAAGTAATCCAATCTAAGCAATTCCAATGTCTATAATATATGATCGGTAACTTACATAAGAAAGTAAATATTGCTATTGAATTGTGTAAAAAAATGTTATGCCATTAATTGATCAGAAAATCAGTGGCGAAAGTAATAAAAAAAAATTTTTTGTTTCTACATTCAAATATGCTTACACTTTATCGGCGATTTCTCGCACTTTCCACATGCTAATAAATTTATCAACCATTGTAATTGATAATTAAACATACACAATTGTACAACAAGTAGAATGAACAATATTTTACAAATTTTGCAACAGAAATTAGTTTATTTTATTTTAGCAAAAAACGACGTCAACTACTTTTTTGATGATTTGGCTGAGTGGGAGGGGGGTTTCATTTTGACATTTATTTTGACGTTTGTCGGTCACATGATTTAGTCTGCAAATGGTTTGTAAACCCCGTCTTCATTCTATAAAAAAAACCACGTGACCCAAAAAAAATTTATGATGTGGCACCATTTTTTCTACTTACGTTTGCGACGTCCGCGTAATGTCGCATAGTCGAGTTCATAACAAAAAACTTATTCGAACATGTTCTTATTCCGATAATACAATTGAATAGCAGTTGATATAAAAATAATAAATTATCAAGCTAATCTTTACTTTATTTTATGAACACAGCGAGCTGGAAGATTGAGGGGGTGGTATTTCCGCGGGGACTACCAAAACGTAAACTTTTAATATTGAACAGCCCCTAAGTAAAGTCAGTTTAAAAATAATATATATTGAAAAATATAAAATAAATCTTATTAAGTTCTTAAATAATATTCTTAACACAATGGTTGAGTGCGATATATGTGGAGGTAAAGATTTCACAATAACAGCAGGATTTTATTATTGTACGGAGTGTGGCACTCAATCTCAAGATATTCGTGAATATGAAAATGAGGTTGATAATTACTACAAAGTTAAACATTTGGAAAAAACCGTTATTAAAACTAATAACAAGGAAAAAGAAAGTAAGTACCTAATAAATACTATATTCCATAGTTCGTGATTCTGCCCGAAAAAATTCTTCAATATAGAATAGGAGCAGGCCAAATCAAAATGCCACATAGGTAACATAACCCAACTAATAATACATTCTACTTCCACTAAAAAATAAGTTTCAAAAAATTTGTTTTTTTTTGGACCTTTGGGGCCTTTTTAATCGTATGTATCGCTCGATTGTATACACACTAACTTAAGGGATGCCAGATATCCAAAAAGCCTCAGTGGAACTGGACTGGAGGGCCCCCCATATTTTAAAAGGATAGAGGTGAATGAGGAATGTTAGTTTTTTAGTGGGAGCCTTGTAGCTTTACTTAGCAGTCTTTTTTATTAGTATTGTACGTATTGCAAACATTTTTGATTTGGGTTTTAAAGTTTTCATTTTGAGTTTTCAAGTTTTCATTTTGAGTTGTGCATTAAACACATAATGTAGAAATATTATATTTTTATATATTTATTTTAATATTTTAAGCTAATGAACCGACCACGTGGGAAGAATATAATTACATTTTAATAGGATTAGTTGATGAATTAATTGATCTTGGAGTTAACGACAGTTTAAAATTGACAACACTTCAATTGTGGGCGGCCTATTTACGTGGAATTCAAGTGGCTTTTTTTGGCAAAAAAAACACTGAACTACCAAGTCTTGGAGCCGGTTATAAGAAAAAGTATTTTTTCTTATATACTAAGCATATAGTTATTTTAATTGAATTTTTATTTTCAGAGATGTCAGCATATTGTACAACATAAATACAGCTAAGAGAAAGAGAAAGAGACGACCTGGTTCGACATCAGGATCAGGTGGTAGTTTAATTTCAACTGCTACATCAAAATCATTAAGAAAGAAACGGGTAATTATTTTTATACGATTTATAGTTGAGACATGATAACAGTATAGAAGGTAGATTATATTTCGTCAATTTTCATTGGTCATACTTAGCTTTAGAGTAACTACGAAATGATCATTAATATGTTTATTGGCTCCTTAAATTCAGAAAATTTAAAATAAATATTCCCAATTAGCGATATGGGAGGGGATCCTGTAGATAAGCAAAATCATTTATTCATTTATGACGATTTCTTCTACTATTGTAGTAAAAAAAAACACCTCACAACCATTGACACGAAAAATGAGATATATTGAGTGTGACAGTGTGATGTCACTTAATAGAATGGAAAATGTTTGGTTTATTCCCCCTCGACAGTGGAAATGACATGGATTGTCTTTAGAAGACATAGTGCACATAATGGAATATCTATGTCCTCTCTTATTTGGGCTAAGAAATTCAGACCCCCTTATTCTTATTCACTTTTCTCATTAATCTGTTGCTTTAATTTTTTTGTTTTTAGAAGAATAATGAATCACCAAAGTTATTATTTTCCAGAAACAATTAATGAAAGCCGAATACGAAAAATACCAAGAAAATGCAGGAAGTTTATCATTAAACTTATCCGATTTATCACAATCTAGTAAGTCGACATTTCCATCGGAGAATAGTATTCGAATAAAATTTACTCGTTTGGCTACACAACTAAGAAAAAAAAAGAATAAGATTAAAAATACAAAAAGTACTAATGGCAATGATTCGGAAAATTCAATAAAATCATTTAAACGAAGTGAACTTACACGAAGGTATGAAGTAGAATGTGTCTCGAAAATAACGCTCTATTCCATTTTATACATTGCCCTCAATCAAAATGGAGATTCACTGCAACTTGGCGACCTAATGAGATACATCAGAGAAGGACATCTAACGTTCCATGATGCTGACAAGTTTTTTCCGGAAAATATTAATAAAAAAACACCCACCATTACAATTTATAACTCATTTCCATTACATAATTTTCAAAGAGGTCTAATTGCTGACATAGCCAGATTAATCAAATGTGAATTGAATGTGCCCGATTTGTATAAATTGTGTAAACGATATGTTGAAGAATTAAATCTTCCAAATGATGTGTATAAAATGATCGAAACGCTACTGGCAATATGTCCTCCAAAACTACAATTTAGACATAG
Source organism: Platyura marginata (assembly GCA_026745375.1). NCBI lineage: Eukaryota > Metazoa > Arthropoda > Insecta > Diptera > Keroplatidae > Platyura > Platyura marginata. Next base: position 60,605 of record JANSTT010011889.1, on the reverse strand, counting down.
ACTGAAATCATCGAAAATACCAAATTATGAGGGCCGAGCCATTGCCTATGTTCTGTTTGTATTAAAGATTATATTTGGATTGGATGATAAACGTGAAGTGGAATTGTCTAAATCGGCAATAGCCATTAATGACGTCATAACAAGTATCGATGCCACTCAACAGAAACTATTCGTATGGACGGAATGGGTGAAGTTCATTGAAATGAGAAATATTCTTTTGGCTAAATGTCATTTTCCCACATCGATAATATTGGAACCGGATTCGGAACATCGTTCACATCTCCTAGTGGATTATCTGTCAAAATTGAATCAGCGCAATGTTGCCGAAGATGCCGTAAAAGATAATAAGGCTAAAGAAATGTTATTGAATTTTCAAACGATTTTCGATGAAATCAAATGTATTCATAAAAATAAACGAAACAAACCTGCATTTACGTTTATACCATCGTTAACACCACATCACAGCTATTTAAACTTTATACTGAGAAATCAACCGGTACCAGACGATTTGTATATTCCCACATTTATGGAAGAGAATCATCGAAACAAAGATTTAATTTCATTGATTAAACCATTTCAATTGAAATCATTTTTACATAAAAATGGAATTAAGTTAATAATTAACGAACACAAATACCGTCCCGAATTACGATTCAATAACTTTCCCAAACGAGGAGAAGGCCAAATATCAGCGAAGGAATTAAGTCAATCACTGGAATATTCATTTGACATTGATGAAAAAGAATGGTGTGAATCGCTTAGAACAAAACGCAAACAGAAAATGAGGAATAAAAAAGAATATGAAGAGGTTGATAAAAACATCAAAGAAGATTTAAAATTCAGAGAACAGTTATATACAGAGATGAAAACACATAAGAAGAGTCGTCCACCCAATCAAACATCGGCCATTGAAACAAGACAGAATACAACAGCAAATCAAACATGTCAATCAATATCGGATATTTTGTCAATGAAATCTGACGAATATATAGACTTATTAGGACCAGAATTTGAAATGATTCTAAATGAACCGCGTCGAGATCTTGATGCGACCCCATCATTATTCGATTATGCAAGTAGTGATGAAGAACATAGCAGCGATGACGAGAAATATTCAAAATCATTAACATTGGACGGAACAAATTTTGATTACTGGATAAGATTTATAAATTTTACATATTCATATGATGCTTTTAATGATGTTCTAAAGAAATTGCCAAAAAATTTCCAATGGTTATTACGGCAATGTTCTCTAGTCGTTGAGAATGAGCAGCGAGAAGTTTTTTTGGAGCTACTGATTATTGAAAATTATTTTGCCCATGTATTGAAACCATTTACTAAAACTGCAGACAATGCACTTATTTTTCAAAATGTTCAAAAGTACAAACAATTGAATTCAGCTTTACCATTAAATATTAAAAATTTTAAAAATCTTTGGTAAACCAAAATGCTCAGTAGTAAAATGTTTTCAGGTAAGCGAATTCTATTTCAATTTATTTTATATTATATTTACCATGTTTATCATGCAGAGTTGAAAGATCGAGTTAGGATCGAGTTTGAAACAAGTATGAAATTCAACTCGCATTTATATGACACCATTTCAACTCAACCTAGTAAGAAAAGTAGAGTCGAGTCAAATCTGTGCTATTTCGAATGAAATCGTCTAAAAACGAAACCATGTAAAAAATGGCCGTGTAAAAACAGAATTTGGAGTAATTTGAAAAAAAAAAACATCAATAATGAATAAAATTATTATGTTTGAGAAATCATAATAATCATAATCATAATCATAGCGGTCTTTTGGTAATGCGTATGTGAAATTTTTTCCAGAAAATGAAAACTTTGAATTCTCCTCTTTTTTTCACGCAAATCGCTTTTCTTCATCAGTTTTCCCCATTTAGAATGTGGAAATTATGATTTGGATAAAGTGCACCATTTCCTCGTATGAGGCAACACTTTCTGACCGCGTATTGCTCTTTATTTGAATATTCATTTTTTCATCGTTTTTTTTTGGCTCAATTCTTGTTTTTTTTTTTCAAGATAAATTTTTTTATAGATTAAGATTGTTCGTCTCTAATTAAGTTGAAATTTTTTTGAAAATAAGAAATAGATGATTATCTAATACGAAATAATTCGTAAATAAATAAATGTAGCTTTTATCGAATGACATAATAAATAATATTTAGTGGAACCTCTACTATTTAAGTATAGTCATCAATGTTATAAATATGTGTGGCTTTTAAGTTAATCAAAGTGCCAGTATACAATTTTTTTTTAAATAAAAATTTTTCTTCTTAAAATTACTCATGGTGATATTTACATCGGTGTTAGTTCTTCTTATAAACGTTGACTTGTTAATTTATACTCGAAGTTGAAATCAAAGTTAGTTTCCAAAAGTACGGCGTACCGGCAATGTCACAGTAAATATTTCCTTTTTTTTAAAAAAAAAAAAAATTTGTATCCAATAATTTATTATCAATTTTTAATTTTTTTTTTTTTTTTTATTTTGTTTACTTTATAAATTGCGTTGATTTGCGGTTATAATCGAAGGTGGTGATTCAAGTACTAATTAAAATTTTTTTCGTGTGATATCTTGATAAAACTTATCGTTAACGCAATAATTTTTGTATATAGTGTGATATATGTATGTATGTATACATATATTTCATATATCATTCCAATTATAATCTTTTGCAATATATTTGTCTTCTTTATAAGTAACTAAACTTTTAACTAAATAAAATAAAAAGAAGTAAAAATGTGTTACTAATAATAAATCGTGTCAATTCATTTAGAACAATATTGGGTATTGCCATATATATTATGTATATGTACTTTATTATAGATAGGTAGTCATTTTGTTTACCTATATAAATATTATTAAGTGGATTATCATCATACACAAAAGTAAATAAACGTAATATAGTTACTTATGTGCTTCAATTAACTTTTTGTGCATCATTAAACAGTTTCTATTTACTTTGCCGTTATTGTTGTGAGGAGGAGACATTGGAATTTTTCAATAATAATATAAATAATTATATAGGACAAATATGGAATTTTATGTGGATTATAACTTACATTAAGTAGGTAACTGCATATATAAATATTTATTATTATATTTTATTTTTTTTATTCATATTTCCATTTATTCCTAGCATTTATGTATATGTAGAAACCCGAAAAAACACGTTTTTTTACAAATGATTTTTATAGGAAAGGGTTGTAAAGCTTTCTTTAATTATCGTTTTTACAAAATCATCCTGAAGCAAAATTATTTTTTTTCTTTACCGTGCAGACAAATTTAGGGGTATCATCTCGGGTAAAAAAAAATTTGTTGTCAAAGTTAATACGAAACTTAATTTTTCTTTTTTTTTTAAAATACTCATTTGATTTAATTTCGGAGGAATTTTCGTAAGCATAATCATCTTGATTTTTAAAAAGTGCCAGTTAAAAATGCCAGTCAATTGTCAATTGGAAAATTGTGTCGCGAATTTACCTCATGAAAGGCACATTAGTAATTCGACGGTTATGGCTACAGAATTCCATGCGGCAGGTCCCGGGTCCAAATCCTAGCTTCGACAGTTTAGTATGGAAGCCGTGTTAGCTTTACTTTCTTTTTTTTATAAATGAAAATTCGTGATAAAGAAAAAATAAAAAATACACGTTCAAAAGCCTATTTTATACTCCTATCTATCTATTTAGCCTACTTTAGAGATAATCGGGTATTATAGATGATATTTCGCCACTACTAATACAATAGAATTAGAGAATAGTCTTTGACAAGTGCTTATAAAGTATTATAGAAGAAAATATAGGATACGAGGACAAGGTCATCTATAATTTCCTATTACATACAATTTTATCTGACCAACAGATCATTTTTATGATAATGTTTTTACTATGCATATTATGTATGTATACTTACCTACCCATTTACAATAATTGATCAATACATAATACCTTACCTATAGTAGGTTATCAATTTAAAAAAAAAAAAAACTGAAAGTGAAACATACAGAGAGTGCAATGTGCACACAATTTTATAATCTTGGTTAGTAAATAGGTATATATGTATATACTTATGTATGTATGTACTAGCCATGTAATAAAATATTATAATAAACATTGACATCAATCCTGTACAACAAATTAATGTCGTAAACATGTGGAAATAATGCGTGTTTAATGATTTCTTTATGACATTAGGTATATTGCATGTATTTTATATTGTGATTTCTATATAGTACCTACATGTAGACAACACGTTATTATATTGTGGAGCCCGAACTACAAAGGCTTTGCTAATATGTTTATTATTATTAATTTTTCAAAATCACTACACATAATATGCAGCTGCTTATTTGATTTTAAATATAGATTTTATTTAATGTTCATTTTGTTTATTTTTACACACATAGACCATGACATTGGTTTTCATCATTAATATATTTATATTACCGAGTATTATAATGAAGGAATTGTATTTTCGTTTTTTTTTAATTTTACTTTTTAATTTATTATTTGCGGTATTTCTGTTTGTGTTTTTCATTTATATAGAAATAAAACCAATATAAAGTAGGTGATAATTGACTTATTGGCCATTTATGAACACCAAAAGTTATTCACTTGTTCAGTATAGTTAGTATTCCACATATCATTTACCTCTTCCACTAGTGAGCCCAAAAAAAAGATCATTCTTTAGTTTTTCTTATAGTCATAATAACCAATGAAATAAAACTCAAAGAATGATGTAAGCAGTGATGTAAAGCGAATAATATTGCTAGCAAATAGGGCTTACTTTGGACTTTGAAAACATGTTTTCCTCCATTTATTATGTAAAACGAAATTACTACTCTACCATACGCTTACCTTTTCAGTGCTCATTTATATTCATCCGAGACATGGACGTTAGCGAATAAAAAAAAACCTTCACGAGAAAAATTCTCAGAAAAATCTTCGGAGCAATCAGTAAAGGAAAGCTACACTACAGGCGGAGATACAATTATATGAATTAAATGGAAACAAAAACCTCAACTATAATCCCGTAAAGCTAGCATGCGGTGGTTTTAATAAGGCATTACATAGCATTAAATTTTCCGAACTTATCATTTTGCACAACATGGTATCCTTAAATCCTGGAACTGTTCTTATTTCCCGTCAATATTTTCAGAAAATATTATCATTTAAAAATAAAGAATAATTGCATTCATAGATTCTAATGAGTAGAAGAAATTGCCGAATTTCGACTTTTTCATACAAAATATGCTTTATACTTATTTTTTTTGCATACCACTGTATGTATAACTTCGTGACTACAACAACAAACTACATTTAATAAATCTTGTAAAAGCCAGTTTTAAAATAATTATCTAAAATTGAAAAAAAATATATCCTCGTGATTTGTAATTTGTTTAATAAAAATTGTCTAATAATTTTTCATAGTAACATGAGATATGAATCTTGAACGAAAGAAAAGATAACAAAAAGTATTGTTTGCAAATCAAAGTTCTATTTTACCATTTTACGTGTATTTGAGAGTGAAAAAATGGATCATTCTCGTATCAAGTTTGGTTTTGCGATCATATTTTTAAATTTACAACTTATCGATACGTTTTGATTAGAAAAAAGAAAAAATTCCATATTATTTCAACTTGGATATATTTTTAGCCTAAAAACATAAACAATTCGTTACTATTTGGGACCATCCCATAGGTTTGATAATTGTGTACTCATCAATTACCTAGCCTAGACTGTTGGTCTGTCTTCATTTTTTCTACTATCTTTTACTGTCTTTTACTATCTGATTGATTGATTTCCATTCACACAAAAAATCGATTTATTTAACAAATTAAGTCCTAATCATGCTCAATATACTTAATAGCAAGAGCGTAAATAAATTGTTTCCTTTTGTTGATGTGAAGAAGTTTGTCTTATTTTATCTAAATACCTTTACTTCCACTTATTTGTACAATATTTTCATAATTTTTGCTTCCACAACTAGTATTATGGAATTTATAAGAAGAATCTTTAATTTTGGTTTACATTACGGACAAAAAATTCTTATCTGTGATCCCTCGCTTAATAACTCAAGAACGCGTTTCCTCTCTACTCGATAGGTTCTGATGATTTATTGTTAAAAAATTCTTTAATTGATTTTTGTCACTTCACATTTTATGTACCTTTTTAGTTTTAATTATACGACATACATTTAGTTGAAAAATTTATTTTAGATCATTAAATCGATAATTCAGCGAAACAAAATCTAATCAAATGGGACTATGGGGACGTCAGAGTCCTGTACCAGAACCAGAATCTCCACCATCATTACCATCAAAAGCATTTATAAGACAGTCTAGTTTTACAAAAATTGGTTATATGTTTAATTCATCTAAAAATGGAACTAAAAAATCAAATGGTAAGTACATACTTGAAAAAATATAATATAGAGATAGAGTTAATAATAACTTCAATTTGTGATCGTCCAATAACATTTTAACAAATAAGTATTGAATAACTGACCAAAATATTGTATCCGAAATTTGTTTTCTCAAAACGACAACATTTCTCTATAATATATTAAATAATTTTGAATGGTTTTCTACACTATGTATAGTTATTAAGGCGGAAGTCACTATTATTGCAGCAACAAACAAAGTGCTTGACCTTGGGAAATTCGTTGTTCATTCATGATAAGTTTTAACCGTTTTCAGATTAATCAATTTTCGCCAATCACTAAATAGTTTTTTCAAAAATTTTCTACAAAACGCAAGAAAACATGTTTTTTACAAAAAAAAATTGTGTGAAAGAAGGTAGAAAGGATGAGGGGATTTTGCTCATTTTTGCCACTAACCACCCTGCGCATATCATAAGCCTAGTGTAAAGAAACCAAGTCTCTAGCTCCACGTGTTGAGGAATTCGACAAAAAAAACTTTTCGTTACGTTTTGAAAATGCCGCGCAATTGAATATGTTTTCAGCCGAGACGAAAAATTAAACTTCGACTCGAAGAATCGTATCATACTGATTTTTTTATCAAGTGTTTTCTACCTAAATTTAGGGAGTGCGTTCTAAAAAGATCGAGTATGAAAATATCCAAGGGTTTTTACTACCGCTCATAACCAAAAAGATGACGTCATTCGCCGTTTATTCTACTAAATCTATGGCCATTTGTTTATAATTTGGGTGCGTACGTAAAACATTTCAAAATTTATTTAGAAATTATTGTTAATTGTTATCGAAAATTTTGAATTGAAAGTAAATAAATTATATATTTGGATAAAAAAAAAGGAACTTTTTAATCAGGTTTATGAATGACGGCGGCTCACACTATTTAAATGTCATTGAAAATGCTATCATTCGCCGTCACGAAATTTTGATACGAATTGTCGCTGTTTTTCGCACACGACCACATTAAATGCGCTATTTTTTATTTAGTGAAGCTCCGCCATATTTTACGAGACATTTTTTGGATTGCAAAGAAAGGATGTTTGCGAAAAAGTTCAAATAATAAGTTATTAGTGAAGCATATTAAGCAAATATTAATTGAATTTGTTAACCGGTCATTGTGTATTAAGTGTTTATGAAGAAATTCATTCTGTGGAAATTATTTATTTGACATGGCCGGTAAGTTGTTTTTTCTTCTCTGACATTGCAGACGCGTTGCCTCTTGATGGGTACAGAGAGTTTTTTTTCTTTTTTCAGTTTTTTTTATTGAGATATCGCAAATTCCAAATGCCCTTTATACCAGATTTAAGTCTTGTGATTGTAATTATGAAGATAAGGGAATTATTTATGTCGTAATATTTTTCATAATTTTTCTGCATTTTCATGAAATTTTTATGAAACATACCTACCTATCTAGTGGCTGAAAATGATGCGAAATAAATGGATGACTGCGCGATCATGATTTTCTCGTACATGAAATACAATTCTGCCAATGAGCATTTTTACGAGAATAATTTGTATAAGATCCAGATAAAATGTATTTGTTTAAATTGAAAATGCATTTCCAAAGTTCAATAGTTTTGTCCTATTTTTATTTTGATCTTACTAATGAGACAATGAAAAGCAGGCCAAAAACATTTCCGATTTTTATTTTATTTCCAATGATATGTTTATTGGTTATAAAAGTCATCAAAATGATAATTGTACAACACGGGCCACAGGGTGTAACTAAAGCGGCTGCACGAAAAAAAACTACAAACGAGTCACACACAAAAAAAAATTTATTCTGCAAAATTGTCAATTTTTCAAAATATATAAAATACATAATTTATTAAAAGCGATTAGGTGACCTCTTTTTTTAATTCCTATATCTCTGCCTGCTTATAAATTATTGATTTTTCTTTATTGTAAACATTATGTAATGTAAATGTTATAATCTTATTGTAAAAGTTTTGTCTTTTTCTCCAGAAAAACGCTAATAATAATAATCTTTTGCCATTGGACATAAATAAAAAAAAAAGTTTTTTTTCGCATTTGACGTAGTAAACAACAAGGTGCGCGTGCGCCTGATTGGTTTTTTGGAAAATGCGTAGATAGTACGTAGTAGTATTCACATAAAAGTACTAAAATTATGATCACATCTAAAGACAAATTATACATAATCAGAATCTTAATCATTTTAATTTTTATGGCGTGTAGTTTTACCGGCGTTTATTGTATCATTTGTATATGTACAATTTCTATTCTGTTAAGCCTTCCTATAGATAGACTTAAATGTATTATTATATTTGGAGTAAGTATCTACATTACCTAGTTCTATATAATTTTTAAATAAACGGCTAAATATCTTAAGATCGAAATTATATAATGTTTAAAAACAGGTTATCTACTCTTCACCTGGATTGTCACAATTGTCCTTTTAGATTAAATTGTTTATCAGTCAGTCTTCTCTTACATATTTTTACTACATATGCACTTATATCTTCCTAAATGTACTTTGAACTTACTACCTACTAGTGTTAAATAAGCTAAACAAGTTATGTCACGTCCATAGTAAGTTCATTGATTTTATTCAGCCTTACTATCTAATCACAGTTACCATAAATATATGAACAGTGTGGTGTAATGTTACGGAAAAAAATACAGGAATACAAGGAATTTGAAAAGTTAGTTCGATATGGGTTGAAAACAAGTTCCTGTGTTATTATAACTCATTTGGAAATGTGTTCCTTTTTTATGACTTCAATTCCTTTTCTTTACTTATCACAAAATGACTATATTTTTTTGTATGAAAACTTCTGTGGAAATTTAAACATTCTAAGTTTGTAACATTCTAGCCCTTCACATAATGATGTACTATTCGTAAAGATTTAAAAATAATTTTCTTTTACATTGGCAAATTTTATTATGTAAAATTTTTAAGTTTTTTTTCCAGATCTCAGTATATTCTGTACTTATAGATTCCTGTGAATGACAGCAGAAAACAAACAAAATACATTTATTATTGGATTCGAATGAAATTTGATTGACAAGAGAAAAAATACCAGCCCATTTTTATCAAAAAATTTACCATTGATATGTTCTTAAGTAAGATTTTTTATTTTAAATTTTATTTTTATTAATTTTTTTTTTGCTTTTGATCTTGTAGTTGGATATAAAAGTTAAATTCAATTCGACCATTGTTTTCATTCTGAATGATTTCCAATGAATTACCAATATATATAATTATATAGGAAAATCAAGTGGTCTAATCGAATATGTTGCTCGTTATCCAAATACACGATTCAGCTCCCATCGGGGATTGTTTTTTTATATTATTAACTAAATATCGCATGCTAAATTTTTATATGAGAAATATAATTCGATTGTCTCTTTCTATAACTTTTGAGTTTTCCAGTAACTTGAAATTTATTTCAAAAAGTACTGTTTAGTAATGGATTTGAAACTTACCTTCACTACTGGTTTTGGCATTTGAATTCGATTAATAATTTTTTATTTTACAAACAAACCAAAATATACTAGTTTTCCCATAATCTTTGTTCATCTAAGATTATCATACAAATCTTACAATAAAATTATGAGGCAAATTGTTAAAACCATGGCAAACTATTTTTATGATAAACTCCAAATTCATTTTATATAGAAACTAAATTACAAATGAGTTGTAACACAAAAGTATTTATTTTTGGAACAAAATAACATAACCGAAAAAAATGTCTAGAAGATAATATATGCACACACGCAAATTTATAAATTATTTATTACATGTTTATTCAAATTTATCGTTTCATAACTTTAACTTAAATTGGCCAATACTTCATAAATTTACTATTTACTCTGTTTGACTTTATTAAGGTAAAAAACAAAGTTTTAAATTGAATCATACATAACTGCTATAAGGGAGGAGAGGGGCGCCAAACTCCCCACACCACTTTTAAAAAAAAAATGTTTTTCCATTTTTCCATACGAACTTTAAACCCCCTTTGGAGGGTAGATGAGGGAAGACCTTAATAAGCGTTACAACCTTAATACAAGCGTTGGTGGGAGGACCCTCTATCTATTTACCCCCACCACAATTCTACAACTCACTGCGTAAAGTAAAGTTTAGCCCAAGCTATGTCAGTTATTTAATAGTTTTGTAAAATAGGTATCTGCAATAAATAACAATTTTAAGACGACTATGAATGCCGTCACATTATAAACCCAATTTAAATTTAGACTAACATAAATGTATTTACCTTTTCGCATTATATTAAAAATCAAAATATTCGATAATTTAGCTTTCATATTTATTTCACTTTTGGCTGAACTCTCGATGTGACCTATTTCTATAATGAACCGACTACTAATTTTGTTCACATTTTCATCGTTATGCGTTACATTAACGACGGTTGATATAATTTTATAAAATGTTGTGATGTGTATAAAATGTGACGAATTCTGTCATAATACCTAAATACATACAAGTACCATATATACACATCCTGATGTATATCTGTAATTTCTTTCTTATTTATTCGTTTCATCATTGATCAGTATCGCTTAACTTAAAAACAAAAAAAAAAAAAAAATTGTTTACTTTTAAGTATTTGTGAATGCTAAAAGCGCCGTATTTTTCCCCACTGTACATTGTCAGTGAATCCATAGAACTTTGTATAAAGCTTTGAGCTGGCTTATTATTTTATATTGCTATGCTTTAAATGTACCATGATTACATTATCTGTAGGTACGTGTGAATTTTTTTAAATTATTTTACTTAATTATCGTCAAAATCAACTGAACTTTTTACTATTTCAAAATATATATAAAATGCAGAACCTTAATTAAAACTATTGATAAATGAACGTGAAAATTTGATCTCAACAAATCTATGTTTTTATACCGGTATGATGTTAATCAAAGGGTATTATACGTAGCTTTTAAAATCCCTTAAAAGATAAATGTCTGTCCGTCCGGTCGTGACCATGATTTCTCCTAAACGACAGAAACTATAAAGCTGAAATTTTGACAGTTTGTTGACCAAATCTGACAAAATATAGGGGAAGCTGAGGCACAGTGTGCGCCTAATTTTTTATTATTTACCTCAAAGATAGTCGGAATGTAGAAAAACATGTTAGCTATTATAGAGACAAGTACACGTACGGGTATATTATAATCGACGTAGCCAATTATTCCTTCTTTACTGGTTTACATTTACAACTTCAAATATCACAATAAATTTAACACAAATATTTATGGAGTTCGTTTTTTAAATAACACTAACTTCCATATATGGTGGTCAAGATAGCCTCAAGCTATCGATTTAAAATGAAGGGAAAAGGTATATGAAAAATTGCTAAGAATGAAAGGGAAACGAAAAAAAATACGTAAGAAAAACAGCGTCACTTACTCTATCTTACAACTATTCAAATGAGTAAGAAACATGTTGGGAAATTATGATATGCTATGTTGAAAAAGATATTTTCAGAACAATGAAACCTTACAAAATCATTACAACTAAATGATCTCTCATTAAATCATCCACTCCCCCTTCCCACCAAATTTAGTTCTAATGAAATTACCTAAGTAGGCACTCCATAAACCTACAAAATTAAATATGACAATATTCCATCCAATTGTTGTGAATCATAAAATACGACTATTAATAAACTTCGGGTGTCTTGTTATATAAATAACCTGTCGACTTCAAAATTTAATTGACCCATTCATTACGTTGGCATAATTCCGATTATCCCATACTCCTTCAAGTTTATTGTTTTTAAATTGAAATGGTTATTTCTTCGTCATTTAACATTGTTTGGATATTTTTATAGAACGGTAATGGTCAATTCCAGACATTAAACATGTTTACTTGCAAATATTCTTCTCAATCATCATATTATTCGATAATATAGGTTTAATTGATACACATTTACCTTAATTACTTCACTGCTTCACCCTCCCTTCGTTTTTATACAATTTAAATGAAAAATCTTTTCAACGTCATATTAAAAATGGAATATCCTTGAAATTGTCACGTTATGTTTTCCCCGATATTGATTTAATACCACAATGCATTTAACTGGTTAAAATTTATCTTATTTACGTCATTTCAGCCCTTTTTTTATATTTTTTTTTGTGTGTACGTTTATGTCCATACATAGATACATAATATTTAGTATACAGTTCAAAAGGTTTGAACTTGAAAGTTTAAAGAAGATTTAGAACATTTATTTCGTTGTAGGTAGGCAACATAAATTATCAAAAGCAAAAAAAAAAAAAAAAAAACTTTTCGAACTTTATCAATCAATAAAAAGGAGTAGTAGTTAAATAATTTTGTTCCGAAATATTAAAGGATTAAATAAAGTATACGGGAAGATACATTCTTTAAAGCTCGACATTATTATTAGTTACATTGGAATAGTTTAGAGTCTTACACCAAATTCACGGGCCCCGGAGCTTTATTGTGACCTTCCAAAGAATATAATTCTAGGGGAAATCAGGGCCTAGGGTTACATATAATTTGTGAACACAGTAGGGGACTCACAATAGATCCAACGGGTCGCAGTGAACAAAGGCCGCATAGCCATACACCCCCATCTTTAAACTAAACTACCTTTTTTCTTAGATATTAAATTACATTACTTGAATCACAAGACTGAATTACACCAAACGTTGTCCTAGTGGATCTTTGTTAACCATACCAACTATACCGAAAACTCCAAATGTTTTCCTGCGAATAGGAAACAAATAATTTCGTTAGAGTATCTTTTGAATTTTAGCTGTAAACCACGCAAATTTCATTTATTTATTGCGATAAGAAAATGCTTTAGCAATCATCTTTTCACTATTATTGTAGACAATATTTCTACAGACTCACTGTTGATAAGAGATTATAAGTGTTATAATACCGAATTCAAACAATGAAATTTATCTATTGTTCAAATAATTTCAGTAAACGTGTATGCCTACACGTAATTTACATACGTAAGTATTATAGAGGTACACACTTGGTGTTAAAAGGAACTTCCATTTAAAAATATCTTTTATTAAATAGATTTCGTAAAATCTCCGAAATATGTATTTGCACGCGGTTTTTTTTCTTCATTTCTTTATCATTACTTCATAATCGCCATTGTATTTTAATAACAATGTACAAATAGCGTAAATGTGCCAGTAAATGGCAGTAACATAGTACATAATTATGTTGGTTTGTTAAAGGTAAAATGTTCAGCACAATTAATACTTGTGCTACCATTGCCACACTCTTTATTATTACGTATACGGTGAAATCTTAGTTTACAAAGGGAATATAGGTAAACTTACGTTTTGATTCTATTCTTCAGTGAATAAGATCCTAAAATTAGATACACGTGAAACGTTACAAGTATAAAAATGGTGGTTATATATAAATTCTTTTGTGTTAAGTTTGTGTGATAAAAATACTTTTTTCAGACACACACCTGTGCAATAATTAAAAAAAAAAAAAAAATTGGACGCTGTTATTTTTTCAGTTAATCGAAAATGGCTATAAATAAAATTTCGTGTTGTTGTGGGAAGGAAAAAGTTTTTTTAAGCCTCTTATTAAATTAAATTGATTTACGCTAAAACAAGATTTAATTAATTAAGGTGCAATACAACTTAATCTAATTGTTATCAAATAATGGCATTATCATTTGTAAGGTTTCCGTAAAAAGAACACCTCAAGTGCTGCATTTTTCCATACACAAAAAAAAAGAGATCATCATATCAATTGAGATAAATATAGCAGAGGTACAGTACAATAGATCTGTAAAAAGAACGCGGTGCTATGGGACTATAAGGGTTAGCCTCTTGCAAAAATCTAGCAATCTAAGGAGATCACTTGTGTTTATTGCAGTTAATAACAATTTTTTCTTAAAGATCCATTACATACTTAATGGTATCATTAGTGCTACGATAGTATTGTATGTGCGTATCCCTGAAGCGTCTATGTTAGGTTTTTAACATTCTAGAAAACTAAAAACTAGTTTTTTTTCTTATGTAAGGCACGAATTTCTTAGATAAATACCTTACTGAAAGTGAAAATGAAAATTTTTTTATTGTCTATGATGCGGATATTGACACATAAAAATATAATATAAACTGGATCTTAATTATCTCATTATTGTGTAATTATTGTTAAGAATAAAAAAATAAAAAACTATGTCATGTATTTCTACCGAATATCGATTCAATTACCCTATTTAAATATTATTTTATTCAGTATGTATTCTGTTAGTTGTTATGTTACTGAATATGTAGATGTTTTTCTTTTCATTTATGTAGTTAGGTATACATATATAAATGTACATTGTACATCTGCATACATTACAAAATAGATTTGCCTTTGGCATACATAATAATGTTAATCTGTAAACAATATAACGAATGTAATAGTACGTTATTAATTTTATGTATTTCCAAATACATACCTCAATTTTAACAAATCTTTCAATTTAACCGTAAGTCATAAGTGCAATACAAACATGCGCACGATTAAAAAATATTACTCGACAATCATATCTAATTAATAAAACTAACAAATCGATTAAGGTATATTACTATTAGGGGGCTTAAGGCTCACCTATTCAAGTGATATTACTAGACTATACTGATTGAAGGTCACATCAGTACAACACATGTATTAAATATTTATTTATTTATTTATTTATTTATTAGCTTAATGTTTTCTTAATCATTTTAGGTTATGGCTAACTGGTTTTTATTGTCTCTCATTGTACATATTATTGTGCTTGTATGATTCTTTTTCTTTTTCTTATTATTAATTCAACAAATTGTTTATAATTCGTATAGAGTATATTACAATCTAACATATGTCTTATGGTTTTTAGGTAACGGCGATAAATCGTGGTGCTTTTCACAGATAAAAGGTGCACTGGACGATGATGTCACAGATGCTGATATTATTTCTTGTGTAGAGTTTAATCATGATGGTGAATTATTGGCTACCGGTGATAAAGGTGGTCGGGTGGTTATATTCCAAGTAAGTATTTTTTTAAGAACACCAAAGATGTGTAAAAGCAATGAAAAATGTCTAAAATTCTGTAAAATATTGGCTGATAATCAATGACAAGGAGACTCTCTGGGGTTTCTTCACAGAAACTGCATGTGCCACTTTATTACAGGCCTAGATTCCTTGGGTATCCCTTCAACTTGCACTGAGCTGTCAGAAATTCCGTTAGTATCCTAAGTTTATTTTCTCTGCTTGTTATGCTAGCCTCACACCTCTTTCTGTTAAAATTGTCAAGTGGTACTTTGGACGGACCTAGCTTGGAAAGTTCACTCCATTGCTTGGCTCTTCTCTCTTCTTTCTCCTTTTTCATTTCTCCTTGGAGTATATTTGTTTTAATTCCATAAAAGAGTTCTGGTCCAATTGTGGTTTGTTGTCACTATATTTTCGATCTTTATGTTGTAATGTTAACAACACTATGGCAAGCACCTTTGCGAACAGTCATTTCTTTTAGATCTTCGTTTAATTCTAATTAGCATAATAATTCTTACATTTTAACTGTTGAAGTCTTCCTCCCTACTGTACTGTACTATACTGAGCAATTAGTTTTATTTATAGTTAGGCAAATTTCTTTGGCAAAGTTCTTTCAAATGGAACATTTCGTTCTTATTAGTTCTTAGGTATTCTAAAAAGGTCTGACAAAGTCAAATCAAGCTACTTTCCTCTCATTGAAATATATACTATATCTTCAATTAAAATATTTAAATTTTTTTTTAGAGAGATCCAGCTTCAAAAACAGCCATACCTAAACGTGGAGAATATAATGTATACTCAACATTTCAATCACATGAACCAGAATTTGATTATTTAAAATCATTAGAAATAGAAGAAAAAATAAATAAAATAAGATGGCTAAAACGAAAAAATCAAGCCCATTTTCTGTTATCGACAAATGATAAAACAATTAAATTATGGAAGGTGTCCGAACGTGACAAACGGGTGGAAGGTTATAATACAAAAGAAGAAAATGGTGTTATTCGTGATCCAAACTTAATTACAGCATTAAGAGTTCCTGCAATAAAACCAATGGATTTAATGGTAGAAGCATCACCGAGACGAATATTCGCAAATGCACACACGTATCACATTAATTCAATATCGGTCAATTCTGATCAGGAAACATACCTTTCAGCGGATGATTTACGTATAAATCTATGGAATTTAGAAATAACCGATCAAAGCTTTAATATTGTTGATATAAAACCAACCAATATGGAAGAACTAACGGAGGTTATTACAGCTGCTGAATTTCATCCCACTGAATGCAATTTATTTGTATATTCAAGTAGCAAGGGCACAATTAGGTTATGTGACATGCGATCATCCGCCTTATGTGATCGACATGCTAAGCAATTTGAGGAACCGGAGGATCCAACAAACAGAAGTTTTTTTAGTGAAATAATCAGTTCAATTAGCGATGTTAAGCTGAGTAATTCGGGACGTTACATGATTTCAAGAGATTATTTAAGCATCAAAGTATGGGATTTGCACATGGAATCAACACCGATTGAAACTTATCCGGTAAGTTGAATTAAGTTTAAATCGTATTATTCTTTTTTCTGGTCTTTCTTCCTTCTGACTTTTTTCGAGTATTTTGGTGGTTTTCGTATTCTTCTCTAAAGGTTTCAGCAGCGATTGCTCACCCTATTATGTAGTAGTTTCTTTTGCTAGTTTGTTGTGTACGGATAAAAATGGAATTAGATTCGGATGATGAAGAAGTTTTTCTGCTGTTATCCTTAATGGAAACAAAAAAATAACGACAATGTTGGGTGCACAAGAGACGAAGGATTCTTGGTAATTATATACAACTCTTTGTCGTGAACTTAAATCTCATGAAGATCGGTTTTTTATTTATTTTCGTATGTCACGGGAGTGTGTTGAATAAATTCATGAGTTGTTAGCACCAATAGTCAAAAATAAATGGATATTTCCTTACGTTATTTATCAACAATTCATTTATTTCTGCCATAGTTCAATCAAAACAATATTTTTGTTCACAAGACCGTCGCGGGTAAAAATATTTTGAATTTGAATACATTCCAAAATTTGACCCTTACCTTGAACGCCGGCATTTTTGAACATTATTTTTGTTATAATACAGTGAAACCTGCTCTTTCATCCGTATAAAATATATTATGACCTCTTATAATTGGACAAGTCCTATAATGGTCGTAAAAAGGGAGGTTTCACTGTAATTCATATTATGAAGTCCGCCAACGTTCTTCTCTGTTTTGAACAAAGAATAAGTAAATATAAATTCGAAAGACTGGAGAATGGAAAGTATGAGTAATAAAGAGAGAAACGGAAATAATTATCTCTCCTTTATTACTTATATAGTTTGGAAAGCATTCCTTCTCAATGTTGTGAGGTACAGAGAAACTACAATATTTTAGTCAACTTGATGTTTTTTTTAATCTATGCCTAAAGTCATACACAGGGAACTTATGGTTTAATGACACCTCAATAATATTTGATCTATTCGTATATGGTCTACGATCCTGTTTTCTTCTTACTTGCTGCTTTTATATGGTATATATATAATTTTATTTTTTTTATTCCAAAATAGGTGCATGAATACTTAAGATCAAAACTATGTTCGCTATATGAAAATGATTGTATATTCGATAAATTCGAATGCTGTTGGAATGGCAACGACACCTCTATAATGACTGGTAGCTACAATAATTTTTTTCGTGTATTTGATCGTAACACAATAAAGGAATTAACACTGGAAGCAGCACGGGATATAATCAAGCCAAAAACTGTATTAAAACCACGAAAAGTATGCACTGGCGGCAAACGAAAAAAAGATGAAATTAGCGTTGATTGTCTTGATTTCAATAAAAAAATTCTACACACGGCCTGGCATCCACTAGAAAATATTATTGCTGTTGTAGCGACCAATAATTTATTTATATTTCAAGATAAATTTTAGCTAACGTTTTGTTATAATTATTATTTTTTTTAATAATGATCATTTCTACTTATAATTACCCTATATATTTATTGAAACGATTGCGCGCCTCTACAAGAAAAAGAAAAACAAAAATGAAACAATTATATAGATATAAAAAAAAATAGTTATGGGCTAAGTGTAAATATGCAGGAGACACTAAATCAAAAAAAAGTCATCTGAAGCCGTTTTATTTTCATTGTTAATTTAATTCATTCAATTTTTGTTACATGGCCATTGCTAAAAATTGACCACAACGAAAACGAATTTTTGTTTTTTAAATAGTTAGTTTTGAAAAATGAAAAAAAAAAAAATCTTTTTCCTAACATAAAATTTATACGATTCCAAATATTGAATAGCAATGGATGACTTCAATTTAAGGATTAGTTTTTTTAAGCATATTTACCATGCAAAGTTTGCAAACACTCAAATATTGAATTAAAAAAAAAAAATACATTTTATAAAATATAATTAAAATTTCTTTGGTAAATGTTTTTTTTTTTTTTTTTTTTTATTGTTAAATACGTAAATTGTGAGTAAATTTATAATAAAAAGAAAAGAAAAAAAATCATTTTATAAGTATGCCAGTGCAAGAAAACATTCTTCTATCGCTAAAAATATTTTTACTACACACAGAGCACACTTTTTCCAGCAAAGGTAATCAATTATTTCCTTAGTTAATTTCCTTCTGTGCTTATTATAATATATAAACGTTCATGGGCTTCCGCGTGATTTTTTTAATGATAATATGGGAGTGTGTAAATATATTTTTTATTGACATGTATAATGTGCATTTGAATGAAAAACAAAAACATTGTAAGCAAAAATTATTACTTAATTAGCGATTAAAAACAAACAAACCAATACTGATTTTATTTTTTTATTTAAATGTTTTTTTTTTTTTTTTTGGTTTTTTTATATAAATTTATATAAAAAAATAAGAACGTAAATAGTCAATCGAAAAAACGAACACACAATATCCATTTATATACAATTTATATTGATTATTGATTATGCTGGTATTTATAAGTTAGAAATAAATTTTTTTTGTTAAATTTTGGTGTCCCAGATTTTTTTCCGCATCTAATCGGATTCAACGATTTCTGTGATTATTGTTCGCTCAACAACCACGCAAAAATGATAAACAAAAAACAAAAAAAACAACAAAAAAAAAGTGTACATTTTAAGAGATCTAAATAAATATTTGGTAAACCATATTCTTTGATTAGATATTTGTTTAGATGTCGTCGACTTAGTATTTTTTTGTTTTATAACATAAAAGGATAATATTTCTGTAAGTTTTTTTTTTTTATTATTTTTATTTCATTGAAATTCTCACAAGTAAATTTTTGTTTTGTAGGTTAGCTTCCAGACAAACAAATTATTTTTCGGGACAGTTTTATTTTACCAAGTTGTGCTTCATTTAAAAATATATATACAGGTGTGATTTACTTAGTATAGTCCAACCGCATCCACTAGAGCACTAAACGAATATCCAGAAATGTACCATTGCCTAAATTTTACCAATTTAATCATTTTCGGTTCCTCTATACGTCCATATACATTTGAACTGTACTAAATAGATTACTCTGTATATGTACAAGATAAAACTGTAAGACTAGCTACATGTTGGAGTTGGAAATTTCCCGTCCATCTTTTAGCAGTTGGGCAAGTCCACTTCATCTTATCCAAAAAAAAGAAAAAAAGAAAGAAGAATTATGACTGGAGACCCTATGGTGAATTTTAGGAGTCTTAATGCTATAACAATTCCAGATATGTTACGTACATCCAGGATTTTATACTCCTAGTTTGTCAGGATGTAAGATTTGTTTTGCTCTTGATTTAGTAAAAACATATCATCAAATTCCGGTTAGTCAGACAGACATCGAAAATACTGCTGTAATTACTCCTTTGATAAGTAAATTATTCTAGAAGCGAATTTTGAAGAGGAAAGGAAAGCTGAAGCGATCTGCAGGTAAGTTTAATTTAATATTTAAATAAAACCGAGAGGTTTACTGTACTTACAAAAATCTAAAAAACCTAACGGGTGACAAACCTTCAAATCTTTTCTAGTTCATTTCATATAAATATGTTTTTTATCTTGTTTAACTTCGACCTTCCAGCTATAACATTTTTTATAGATCTAAGGTTCTTCAAAATTGCGCATTATATTTATAAAAAGATTTTTTATCTTTTTACAATTTGTTTAATTTCTTTTCAACCATTTGTTTTTAATGAGTTGAACACTTTTTTTTTGTTTATTCGGAAAGTACATATCAAGTTTATGATTCCATTGTATTATGAGGCTGGATTTGTTGAAAATATTCCATCCGCAATCATATGGCATGTTAATGAACCATTAGTAAGTAGTGGAGTAGATAACTATGTATACATATATTAACATATGATATGTAAATATGTACATACCTCGTTTTATCAGCTTTGCAGTGGGTTCAATATACAAAGCGCGATAAATACAAATAATTTAATATTAAATATAAGGGGTATAGGTATGATATCGCATCCCCAGTTCAATAGTGGGGCATCTAAAAAAAAAATGTATTTCTGAGTTAAGAATGCCAAGTTAAAGATGATTGAATAACCTTAAAATGACGTATTTATTTC
>JANSTT010011889.1:0-39451 GCA_026745375.1 Platyura marginata | reverse complement strand
TAACGAGACATTTCGCATTTAACTCATGCTTAGAAATTGTTTAGCAAAAATATACAATGCTAGACAGAGTTATTTCAGTTCAATAGTGGGGCATCTAAAAAAAAAAATGTATTTCTGAGTTAAGAATGCCAAGTTAAAGATGATTGAATAACCTTAAAATGACGTATTTATTTCTTTTGTAGCTTAGACAATGTTGATTTAATAATATTTTTGACAATTATTTTTACATTTCACTTTATTTTCAAATTTCAATATTATTATAACGAGACATTTCGCATTTAACTCATGCTTAGAAATTGTTTAGCAAAAATATACAATGCTAGACAGAGTTATTTCAATTTCAAAATAATTTGTTAGTGCAGTAAGTGCAATTTTATGTCATTTCTAGGGTTTTAAATTACTTACTAGAAAAATGATAGAAAATAAAAAAAATTAAGATTTCATTAATAAGCCAAAAAGTTACGCGGCCTACCGTTATGACGCTGTAATCTATTGCTAGGGTCCCAAAAATAACTGTTTTAAATAAAAATGTATAGATAGATAAATACAAAATATCTAATTATAATTACATGGTACGAGTAGCACATGCCTTATGATAATATTCAAATTATGAATATGTATTTTATTAATAAAATATTTGTTCTGGGGGCGCAAATCATGCTTACAAATTAATATTGTCATAGGAAAAACATGTGCGAAATTGGCAAAAAAAAAAAAAAAATCTACGTGAGTGTGTGGTGTGAAAGATATCAATTTTACTGTTATCATTTTGTTTTTCTCCCGAAAATGTTTTTATGTGTAATTTCTAGTTTAAATATTGGTTAAATATCAAATTTGAATATACTTTTTTTTTGTTATCTGATCATTTGTAGAACATGATTTGTTTATACTAGCCCGAAAAAAAATCAGTTCAAGGTTGTATTTTAATACGTAGTATGTTAATATTTAATTTTTTTAATACGTAATTTTATAACTTTCTTAAAAATAGATTACATAACATGTACGTTTTAAGTAAATTGTTTATATTACACCTGTTACGACTCATATTAGAAATATTTTTTTTTTTTTTTTTTTTTTATTATATATGGCTATCCTTATGCAGAAAAGATCGATACTATAGAGACAATGAGACGAGACTAATTGACTGAAAACAAAATCGATTTTATAAATTTTCTTTTCAGCGAAAAAAAATTTGGCCCTTAACAAACAAAAACACAACAAACATCACAAATACAATAAGACACTACACAGATAAATTTCTATAAGAAAATGGACATTCTATATAGTAATTTTGTATGGGGGTCGCATAAGGGTTAGCCACCATTTTTTAAAATTTGATAAAAAAAACAAATCAGTTCAGGTTGCTTCATAGAAAGTGTCGATAATGTTAACCCTGAGTAGTTATCGTTGATGTTGATGCATTTCGGAGCATAGATTTTCGAATTTATGATATTACTTTTATCGATACCCCCAGTGAAATTCTTGCGCCCCTACCTTAGAACCCCTGGTCCGCCGTTAAAAAAATCTTAACATCAATTCGGTGAACGCAAAAATATACTCCAACCGCGCAATTGTTGATTTAATGGACGTTGCTGTAATCAACATTTTCTTTCTTTGATCATTTCTGGGCACACTGCCACACCTAACAAATTTTTGTCATTCTTTTAAAAAATACGATCGGAAAATTTTGTTTTACGTCATTCTTGTTATCTTGCACCGTAACAAATTTATCTTATATGCCAGCCAAGATGGATTTCATATAAAAAATTTGTCATGACAAAAAAAGCTTATAAAATTATTCGCAAAATACACAGAACATTCTAGTTTTAATTTTTTTTTTTTCGACTATTAGCAACAACATAAAAAGACGTTAAATAGTACTTGAAATTGCGGAGATTTGTTCCTTTAGATTTCTGATAAAACCATTTTTAATCTGGATAACATAATGGATTCGGTTTTGTACCGAATTTTTTTGTTTCCGTCCAGCTCTTTCGCATCTACCCTCCTTCTCCATGCTGTTACCCTCCTTCTCCATGCTGTTTTCGGACATCCTGTCTTTCTTTGTTATTATGAGGGTTCCATTCTAAAGACTTTTGTTGTTGGTCTATCGGGTCTTCTGAGTATACCGCATCTGTTGACCAATTGCTACCATCAAACAATTGTAGAACAAAATTCTCTGGACTCTGGTTTATCATTTGTGTTCGCTCGTGCTCCTCAAGAAAACCTTTTCCGAAATTAACAAATTAAATAAATTATATATTGGCAAATTTAAATTTAAAAATAAAAAAAAAAAAAAAAAACTTGGAAATATATTTCACTGACCCTGACATAAATGTATGTACGTGCACCGTACACCTAAATAAACTACATACGCTCTATTTACCTATTTACCAGCCGATATATAAAAACAATGAACGAGCACTATCTAATGTAAACGCCTCCACTATCTTCTAATAGTGTTATTGTTTTTATCAATAATGAGAAGACTATATTTACCCAAAAATTGTATGCGTCGTGGAATATTTAATGGATCGTTTTTAATCAAATGATACAAAAAAATATCCCTAATCCATCTATATGTCTGTATGTACATATAATTAACCCATTTCAAGGTGTATTTTTAGAAAAACAATTACAATTTTCGTCTTCATATAAATTAATTAAAATTAATATTTTATTATTATGTTGTTTGTTTGCTTGTTTTAATATTTCAGTATTTACATTTTTTAAATATCGGTACTTATGTAGGTTTGTAGGTACATTTATGTACAATCAAAAATAAAACACTAACTGTTTATAATCTTGACATTGTCTCAGATGATGAGTTCTATCTTCTATTATCAACGAATTTTAAATGGCAATTACAATTTTCTTTTATAATTTTAAAACAATTATTCATTTATTAGGTGCTGGGCTATTGTACACTCTCCTCCTATTTTGAGTACATACATTTACAGTAAATGTCTAATATTCCGAACCAAAAATATAGAGACAAAAGGTTAAAAAATATTTTTTTTAGTCCTAATTGAACAATGAAAAGTCTAATAATATAGGCAAACAGTTGTAAGTTAGTGGGGACCCCAAGCGGTAAATATTTCGGGGCCCTCAAACTTAAGTTAGAAAAAAAAGTTCCAAGAAAACGTTCACTATTTCGGGGTCCTATGTGACCGTTTAGTCTGCTTACCGCTTAGTTTGCCACTAGGCGGACCTGATGCATAGACATATTGTTAACGGCCCAATAAAATTTGGAAATTTATAAAAGTATCAATTTTCATTTTCTTTTTAAATATTTTGAAATCGTTCCAGGGGGGTTTTCATATATATTTTTTTTTTCTGTTCAGGTGTTTTACAGTAAACATCACATAAACATCGAAAATCAAATAGAAAAAAAAAGATAACGCGACGTGTTAATCAAATCAAATTTGCATATAAAGGGACTAGCGCACTGAATCACAAAATCATTCGTAACTAAGTTATCTTAGTTGGTGGTTGAGTTAAATTTGAATTACAATAAGAAATAGAAATTTTTTTTTATAAATTTGTCAAGTAGAAGTTTTAGGAATTTAAAATATTTTTTTCAAGTGGATAAGAAAGTGTTATAAAATCTATAGCATCATGAGAAGCAAAGATTGCCCAAAGTTTATAGATCTAAATGAACTTGCTTCAGAAGCAGTAAGACATACAAATATATATATATATATATTAAGTGTGTGTATATATATATATATATTTTAATACGTCTTAATAATTATTTTAAAATTTAAATGAAAAGAAAACCATATTTTGAGAATAAATTGTAGTGATTAATCTAAATATCGCTAACCTAAGCTCAGTGATTTTCTATGGGTTTATTACAAATCTAAGTATTTTCACTAGTAGACACTAATCACATGACATAGATAATTTTATGATTATGTTCCTGGACGTTTTTTTTTAGATATTCCTTTCAGTATCGGTGCAAGGACGTTATCAAAAATATAAACTTGGACAGTCTCATTATATAAATTGAAGTCTGTCTTCTTCCACTTTACACTTAAGAATGTAAAATGTTCCTATACGTCTCTCTCCCCCTTTATTCAAAATGTTTTCTTTGGCCTCTCTTAAAGCCCTCCTCCAATTTTAGTTTCAATATTGATTTAAAATTTAAATAATGACCACCCACTGCCATTGAATTTGATTTTTTTTTTTTTTTTTGAATTTAATTTGAAACAGTTTTTAAGATCCTATTTATTAAAAAAATTTTTTTTTTTAGAATGGAGGAAAAGTAATATTTGCTACAGACGATTGGTTTGCAAATGCCGAAAATATAATAAGCGAATCGGAACCAGTTTTCATTGCTGACAAATTTACAGAATTTGGGAAATGGATGGATGGTTGGGAAACGCGACGAAAACGTATTCCCGGTCATGATTGGTGTATTTTGAAGCTGGGAGCTGAATGTATTATCCGAGGCATTACATTAGATACAGCATATTTTACCGGAAACTTTCCACCAAAAATCTCAATACAAGCAGCACTACTAACAGAAGAAGGTAAGTTCTACCTAATAATAATTAAAAAAAAAATGTCAATCTATTAGAAATCCCGCTAAGATATGTCTTTCCTCTATATAGAAGAACGACTATTTCCGGAACGTATTGGAAAAATGGGTACAGCCTGTTCGAAAGAAGATGAATTAATTCTGTCAATACTAAAGACCGAACATTGGACAACGCTAGTGCCGAAAACGAAATTAGAAGCTGGATATGAGGAAACTCGACAAAACCACTTTTCGATCAATTGCAATACAATTTGCTCACATCTACGTCTGAATATATATCCAGACGGTGGTATTGCTAGAATTCGGGTGTACGGTGCAGTTCAACCAAATTATGAACATCTCAGTGATTACAAATTAGTTGATTTGGTATCACTTGAAAATGGCGGAACTTGCGTTAGTTACTCGAATGCACATTATGGTCATCCACGTAATTTAATTAAGCCAACGAAAGGCATAAATATGGGTGACGGTTGGGAAACGATGCGACGACTTGATCGTCCGGAAATATTGGAAAGCAATGTTGATGGAACGTTAAAGGTACCCGGTGAAGAATGGGCCATATTGAAATTGTGCGTTTTAGGCGAAATTGACTCGATTCTAATTGATACGTTACATTTCAAAGGAAATTTTCCGGATCGAGTAAGAATTGAAGGTGCCACACTGCAGGAACGTGACACACTGAAATCGGCCGAATGGGTGGAGGTGCTGTGCAATCAAAAATTATACGCACATAAGGAACATACATTTAAAAATGAAATTAAATCGACGGGTCCATTTAATTATATTAGAATTACAATAGCACCCGATGGTGGAATATCGAGATGTCGTATATTTGGCAGAATGGCAAAGCGATAAAAGAGCGAGCGTATCGATCAAACATTTATTTTTATATTTTATTTTATGACCATGGTTTTATTGACATAAACATTTATCTGTATCTAATATTAATTCTTTGACTGAATTAGCATGTAGCAAATGTACTCTGTAGTCTTTTAAGTTGAGTGTAAAAATTAAATTTTTGATTTTTTATCTCATTTTAATGGATCAACATGTAGATGTAGGTAGTCAAGATGTTATTTAAGTTGTTTTTAGCACACTCTAAGGTTGAGCTAAATGACACTTGCTATAAAATTAAATCTTGCCATAAACTACTATACACTGATTGTAAGGAACGTCTGGCTCTCGGCCGTCACTTACATTGCAATTATCATTTTTTTTTATTTGAATATGTATACGTTACGTGGACTGGTGTTTGTCTGGTCTTTGGTTCATTCTTCTGGTTTCGTTTGCTTCACTGTTCCCGTATAAATGTTTTTATATATTTTTTTTTTATTGTTTTTAAGTGCGCACTTTTTATTTGTTCTATCTCTATCTAAATGTGAAACATTCACAATGTGTCGGAGTTTGTCGGATATAAATCTTGCATTTGATCATTAGAATAGGACACATTAGACGAAAGTTATGGGTAATGCTAAACAAGACGCTGTAGAATTTCTAATAGAACATTGTTTAAAGTTAAAAGGATATTATTGAACTTGTTAAACATACTAATACGAGTAGCCTATATCAACGGAAATATTGAGGAAGCTGATAATATTAGCCTGATATCTCTCTGGTTATTTGGTAAATGTGGCTGATGTACGAATTAGCGCACATTTGTTGCCACTAGACACCTTATTTGTTGTTATGGTCACTCGGAACGTTCGGCTACAGCCACTATTTGGAGGCGTTAAGGAGTCCCAACACCTCCTTGGCTGTTTTTTCACCAATTTCTCCCAGGTGATTAAAACTGTAGTTGCTCGGTGTATTGCTCGGTGGATTTACTTAGTGAACTTAGTGCAGGGTGGACAGTTTCAGCTAGTGAGATGTCTTCTACTATGAATGAATAATAAATACAAAAATGAACCCGAAGGCAGTAAAATTTGGAACTAAGTCAGCGTAGACGTAGAAATGGAGATATGTAGTTGAATGTTTAAAGTGGTCGCTGTTATTGAAATAACAAAAAAGAAATGCGTCAGCATTTTTCTACTATACTTATGAGTAGATACTTTGGTCAGTGTGCGTCTGCAGTTTGTTAAGATTTTCTATATCACTCTCTATTATTCCTCATCATACACACGATAAACTATATTTGTCTCGCTTCGTATGGTATCTATTTCTTGTTCCATTACCATCGCAGAGTATTGTTAAATTAAACAAGAGAAGAAAAAAAAAAGGTTGAACATTGAACTGCAAAAACCACTTTGTGTGAATGTCTTTCTTCTCGGCATGTTCCAACTTTAACTCTCTGTCTGTGCCTATAATACTTAACCATTCTATTAAGTGTTTGTTGGTTTAGTTAATTTTTCTCTGTTCAAAAGACAGCAGCGGTTTCTTTCACGGTATACCTGTTCAACAACTTTATTCGTCATCGTATATATAGTGTTGTTGTTGTTTAATTAGACAACATTTCTAATAAGAAAAATAGTTCATTACTCACCCACCATACAATATAAATATAATTAATTTATCAATCCACCAATTTTGGTGCTGAACCCAAAATTAAAAAAATGTATTTTTTGAATATTTAAATTTCTGTGTGTTATGTTGAATTCCGTACAAATTAAGACCCTACAGATCCGCCATCGGTATATGATGACAATAAACAGACAAATGTTGCAAATATGGTTTGCGATAATATTCGGCGGTTTAATTTGTAATGTTCGTTTTGTTGGTATGTTACAAATTACAAATATTTAATTTATTATTAATATTATTATTATTATTTTAACCAGTTTTTCTATAATATATAAAACATGTTTACTGGTTGAATGGTTGCAACTAGAGTTATAATGAAATGAACATCAAATAACAAATTGCATTTTAAGTCACTTAATATTCATATTAAATTATATTAAAATCGAAATTAGATTAAGGTTGAATGAAGAAAATAAAAATCATTTGTAAATTGTATCTCTAATTGTGATACGAGCAAAATGAAAGTTTTACAATCTTATCGCTAATTGTATGCAAATTTCTTATGGTTGCTCACAGAGAATTGTGCTGGTGTGCCCGTGTGGATTTAGAAAATTAGATCTACAAACTTATACTTTTTCATTATCATTTCACTTCAAATTAAGGAATATGGACCAGCACAGACCACAGATCACAGATGACCACATAGAGTAATAAATTTACGAAAAAGAAATAGGTGGAATCGATAAAACTTATGGTAAAATGTTACTTTGCGGGACCCTTGAGGGATGGGTAAGGAGGAATGAATCCTATTCCCCCCCCCCAAATTATGACGACTAGAAGTGTAAAAATGTGTTTTTCCATACAAAATCGACAACGGACTTTGTTTTGAGCTGTATTTTTTGTTTCCGCTCAGATTTGCTTCTGCTGCTATCGTCCTTTTCCATGTTACTTTCAGACGTTCTGTCTTTCCGTGAGGGTTCCAATCTTATGCCTGTTTTGTTATTGCTCTATCGGATCTTCTGAGTGTGAATGAGTGAGAATCAACCTCCATCGACGCCATCAGATTTGTTTGATGATTGTCGCTCTTGTTCTAGTTAATGACCACACATCTTCATTTGATATTCTGTTTGGCTAGAATATCCCGCACACTATTTGTAGACATTTGTTTACAAATGTTTGTATTTTTTAATCGATTACTTCGAATAAACTAACACTGATTCCAAAAATTGTCTAGAATGCGAAGATGGTGACGAGGGACCATATCAAGGAAAGTTAATTGGATCATTTAATTCCTACCATCATCAGGTACGTTTAGAAATGAATAACTATTTTAGTTGAGTTTACCCAATTTAATTACGAAACAATTTTAGGTATCTGGTAATGTTTACGCTGTGGACGAATATACATTTCTATTATCGGGCTTTAGTTACGATGGCAATGGTGCCGATACATTTTTTTGGGCTGGTGCAGCTAATAGACCGGGACCTCAGGGTTTTATTGTTCCCGATGAGTTTGGCAAGTATATAGATTTCAATCTGTAATATTTACATATAAATTCAAATTTTGTTTCACTTTCCAAGAACAAATATATTGGAAAGATATTTCAACAAAGATTTCACACTCCGATTACCTGACAATAAAAAAATAACGGAAATTAAATGGTTAGCCGTTTATGATCTCAATAATCAAAATGATTTTGGTGATATTTATATTCCGGAGGAATTTGAGCCACCTATGCCACAGAAGGGTGGTAGTTTTTTAAAGAAAAGTCATGGTGTCCGAAGTGAAAATATTGAAATAATTGATTCGAAGACCATTAAAATACCTGAACTGTTCTATGATGGAATGGGAAAACGAGTTTATTTTTGGGCTGGCGTTGGACCACAACCGTCTAGCAAAGGATTGAAGATACCCGATGAGATGGGATAGTAAGTGAAAGAATTTATTTGTCTGGATTTTTGTTAAAATATTTAATTTTGTTTGTAGTTTGGATCCATTACGTAAATATGATGGTGAAACAATAACCTTGGAATTACCAGGTGATACAACCATTTTTCACATTGATTGGATTAGTATTTTCGATGTGGAAACAAATGAAGATTATGGTTCCATATTAATTCCAGATGGACTCAATGTACCTCCGTCATTAATTAAAATACAAGTACACAAAGCAATTTTATGGAATATTTATAGAAATTTGAATTTGAATTATTTATAAGGCACATCCTGCATCTCTACCAAATTGTCGACAACTCCACAAAGACTATCGAGTATCGTGGGAAGTATTCGGACCACAAATTACAATCCAATTGGCTGGACAGGTTATGGAGGATGAATATATGTCATTTGGTATATCGGGATCCGATACGCATACTCAAATGCTGGGATCCGATGTTGTTGTTGCATATATTGATGGTTTTAGAGGTTACGCAACCGATTATAATATAACATCGTTGGCTCCTGTATGTAGTTTTTTTTATTTTTATTTTAAATATGAACTAAAATCTGCTTCTATCTAATCGTATAGTGTGTTCAAGTTCTGGGACAAAACAAAGGTGTTTGTAGAGATGACGTTGTCGGTGGACTGGATAGCTTTCAATTGCACACACATACTCGAGAGAATGGAATAAATAGCATCACATTCCGACGTACTTTAATTTCATGTATGTGGGTGGAAGCTTCGGACACTGAGGCTCTCATATAGTTCAATTATAAATCTAACAATTATTTTCAATTACAGCTGATCCAGGCGACAAAGAATTTCTACTTGATCGAGAAATGTATGTTGTATGGGCTATGGGTCGTTTAGATTCAAATAATGAACCATCGTTTCATGATATTTATCCGAAAAAGGATGTGATCATCCATTTTAATACATCCGAGCCGGTAAATGATTGTTTTAGTTTTACAAGAAGCGAAGTTAGTCTTCAGGATATATGGGATCGAACTCAAATATATGATAGGTAAATGTTCATAACCAAATGCGATAAAGTTTTTAGGAGCACTACGTTTCGTTTCATAGATCCATACGAATATTCAATGCAATGCTAGGACCAGCTGGCGGAAAACGTGGTTATGCTGGTATTACGGGACATGTCTCAAATGGATTAGCATGGTACATCAATGGATTTCTAGTACCAGAATTATGGCTACGCCGCGGTCTAACTTATGCTTTTAAAGTAAAATACTTTTTTCAATTTGTTATCTAAAGCAAATACATAGAACTAAATTCAATAGGTACGTGGAGGAAATAATCCACATTCACCCGAATATTATCATCCGCTTGTTATAACCGATGAACCACGTGGAGGATTTGATCGTTTGACAGAAGCAAAACAAAATGAAATTCGTGTGCTGGCTGGTGTGGAGTTTACACGACGTGGTCGTCCAAAACCAACAGCCGGTAAAAAAACTCGAAAGGACCAACAAATATACAAATAACAATGTTTAATTTTAGCCGGACCATTGTGTTTGGGCAAACATCCCGAAACAAAGGATCGCCGATTGGATGATACTTATCCGACATTTAAGAAATTCAATCGAACACTTCGGTGGACCTGTGAATCTGGTGATCCGGCTATATTGGAGGTAACACCGAATTCATCGTGGCCAGACGTTGTTTATTACAACAGTTTTACGCATGCCAATATGGGTTGGAAAATTCACATTGTTGATAGTAACGATCGAAATAATGGTCATTGGTTAAGAGGATCGGCTGGTGTTTTGTTAGTGATCAGTTTTTTGTGGAGATTTTTGTATTAAGAAATTGTGATTTTTTTTTGTTTGTTTGTTCATTAACAAATTGTTATTTTAAGTTTTTTTTTTAAATACTCATTTTAAGTGACTGATACAGTAATACAAATTATTTTTGATTACATTATTTTTTTTTATTCGGACAACCTGGTGCCCCCTGGTGGATTTAATAAAATAGAAAAAAAAACCGTAAGTAATATTTGATAAATAATTTATTGAGCCGATTTTTTCTATATAATATAGTTTATTGAAATATTGGTGAAAGAAAGAAAAACTAAATTGTATTATGTGATAATTATCTCATCTATGCAACACACTATAAATACGAACAAGTTAACAATGTTCCATAAATCTCATTAAATTTGATAATAAATCAATCACAATATCGTTTAATTATCAGGCTTGATGTAGTTTTAAAAATTCTTCTAACGTTTTTGGTATTTGATTTCTATACGGTATTTTATATTTAGTAATAACAGTAGCCGCTAAACATTTAAGTGTTGTATAGTTCATAAGTGGTATAATGCTAACAGGATTCTTAGAAATCAAATATATTGGCCGATCATCGTTTCGATTCGGTTGATCTAAGTGAGCACCATATTCTAAAAGGGCGTGGACCAGCTGTCAAATTAACAAAAAAAAAATTCAATTAAAATGAAATTCTAAATAAAGAAAATCTCCTTACTTCCCCTTCATAATTGTACGGTATTGAAGCAACGTGTAATGGGGTTGATTTCGATTCATTTCGAGCATTTACATCAGCTCCACATTCAATTAATAGCCGTACAACATCTAAGTTTGGAAATACATCCTTTTTTGTCGTTTATGTAAGAATAAAATTTATCACATCACTCTGTATATTTTACGTATATTTCAATTACCCTTAAATTATTGTCGTCAGTAAAATAGCCACTTTTAATCACATTTAAACGCGACACACACAAATGGAGTAGAGTGTCATTAGTGCATGCGCTTCTTATATTATCTAAGACCAGATATTGAACAGTATTAAACACCTGAAATATTTTTAAAATGAACTTTTAATTGTTTTCGCATAAAATACATCCACACAATTAAGGGCCTGTCTAATAAAATATTTCCTTATGTACTTTCACTATCGCCATCTGTTCAGACTAAAAAGAGGTGACTCATGTGAGTCAAAATGTTAATCATACAAATGCACTCGACCCCTTTCCCACGCAGAACAATCTGTTTCGAGTATGTCTTTTCCAAAATGGCTATGCTCAATCTAACTATAAAAATTGTGCATACAAAAATTCTTACCATTTGTTTCTCGAGATCATTTTTTTCGGTAACGACTAACAAATATATTAAGTGCGTTATGCATTTGAGAACTCTATCAAAATTTTCTTGTTGTTTTCTATGGACCGGCCTAATCTTAAGTAATTTTCTTGCGTCTGTCAGAAAAACAAAAATATTTATTAAAATATTAGCTATAATTCAAAATTAAAAAAAAATCAACACACTTACCAGAAATATTTCGTGTTAAGAGCATAAAAACACCGAAGACATCTTCAAATTTAGGAATTTCCTTATCAACGATTTCATTTGGTTCAACATCAACATACTTATCTTGAAGGTCTAACATTAATCTCACCAAAGCTTGAGCCGTAAAGCATGTGTCCGAATAAAGTATAGAATGTCGTGCCACACGAACTTCAAGTGCAAGACGCCACAAGTCAATGCAACGTTGGAAGCGAAGTGAATCGGCATAGGAAGCACCCCTAAAATATTTAATTTTCATAAGTTTGCCGCTCCCTAAATAAATATTCAATTATACCTAAACATTAATCTAAATAGCGTGTCTTTATGATACATGCCAAGAACTCGTTCACATATTAAAAGACTTTGAATTCGCATGGCATCAACGTCTGTTGCAATGTTGTCAAGTTCAGTCATTGTGGAAAATTCAACAGCATTTCCATATGCCTGCCGTAGTGGTACGACAGGTCGTTTAGCTAAAATTAAAGTAACAGTTAGGCTAGAATAACACCGTTATTCTATGGAATTAACTTACGGATGTAATTCGAATCTTTTAAACGTGTGTGATGTGCCAATTCCCAATGTAAAACTGCTACTCTTGTTTCATTATGTTCATCCAAAAATGTTGAACCTAAATGAAAATAAATAATAATAAGTTTAAGATAAGTATTTTGGTTAGGTGTTAAGACCATCTCACCAATTAATTCATGTGCATCGGCAAGCCTTTCTGGCGAGTATTGTATACGAGTTTTTAGTAAACCAAATACTTGATGAGCCCCTTTGAGACAAGCAATTTGTAGGGCATCATCACCATAACGACTTTTGGCAAATGGATCAGCTCCATGTCTTAGTAGTAAATCGGTTGTTGTGAGTC
The DNA here is from genome assembly GCA_026745375.1 of Platyura marginata. NCBI lineage: Eukaryota > Metazoa > Arthropoda > Insecta > Diptera > Keroplatidae > Platyura > Platyura marginata. The sequence continues at coordinate 26,324 of JANSTT010011889.1, read as the reverse complement.
TAGACAAAAATTTATTCAAATTGGTTGCTAAAATCAATATTTTTATTTGTACCTTTGTTCTTGTATAGCATAATGAAGAGCTGTTTTGTCCTGTATATCCTTGGCATTAACGTCAGCTCCCTTACTAATTAAATATGCACAAAGCCTTTCCGATTGAACAGAATTAATTAAGCACGTTCCACCATTGTAATTTGGTTTTCTTATATCTGCCCCATGCTCCACCAGATATTGTACAATATCTATGAACGTCATAAAGCAGGCACTTCTAACTGGTGTCGATCCAGTATCGGACAAAGCATTAATCGATGAACCCAGACGAATTAAACATTTAACAACAGGTAATTTTCCCGATACCGCTGCACACCATAACGGTGTAACAACATGAACGGAACTATCTTCATGTACTTCATAAATGCCCTTTTGCTCCAAGTTAGCGTCACATATTGATATGAGATATTCGACAAAATCGACATTTCCTCGTTTGCAAGCAATAAACAACGGTGCACAACCATCTCTAGTGATTTTTACGATTTCTTTACGAATTTCACGCGGTAAGCTATTGTAACATATTTGAAATATTATTTTGTTGTTCACACAATAAATATTATAAGTATATTGATGAATGATAATGAATCAAATCTGGGTATTCAAGATAAAAAGAAAGTGTGGATTGAATTGTGTGGAATGAATAATGAATATTTATTACCCACATAAAAACCAATTTCATTATAAAAATAAAAATTAACCTTAAATACAATAAAGGATCTAATATTTTGATAGAATTTTTGTTTTATTAAATTCCTTAGTATAGTCATGATCATGATAATAAAAAATTACCTTTCTAATTTGTCACGCAAATTTTTTGTGATCCGAGTACCTTCAACGCATGTTTTGCATTCCTGTATTAATTCATTACTCAATGTATCTATTGTTCTGTGCGATAAATTGGACGAACTTAATTTTGAAACTGAATGATTATTTTTCATGATATTACAATTGGATAATTTAGTTTTACATTGAGTTTTTGCAGAAATTTTACACAAAAACGAAAATATTATTGAAATATGAATGAAATGTCACATATATAAAAAAAACATGGCGTATTATCGATATCGATATGTAGAGCCGCCGCCGTCGTTTGTAAAAGCTTCAATGATCGGCTATAAATTATGGTGGGATTTTTTAAATTATAAGTAACTATTTCCGGATAATTGATATACTATAGATATAGAATATAGATTACCAGTAGCAGCATGATTATATGGATTCGTAAAGTTGACAATTTTTTTTTAATTTAGTATGCTAGATTTAACGTAAATGTACACAACAATGTGTCAATTTCTTGGCAGCAACTATTTTTAATTAATTTAATAATAGTTAATTGTTAATTTATATATATATATATATATATAATACCCTTAATTTTCTTTTTATGTTACTTTGAACCCTTTCGTTTTCAGTCTCTTGGTTATTTTTGTATACGTGTAAGTATGTAGATACTTTTTGTATTATTGTTCGAAATAAATACAAATAGAGATAGAGGTAATGTTTTAGAGGACATTGTTGAATATTTTCTTAAAGCTCTTCTAACTAATCAGCTATATCTGTATGCAGATGCAAAATATTGTTAATTTTTGTTTAAAGATATTTATTCATCTATATAATAATTTATAGTATAATTTTTGCACAAATTCATATAACAGATAGGACTTCTCTGAATAGGTATAAGAGATTTTACTCATATTCGAAACTCAATCCATTATCGCCACTATTCCGTTCAATCCACATATCAAACTTTTCCGACAATTCATCTGACATGTAATTTTTCCAATCACCCACTTGACCTTTTCTTATAAATTTCACAGAGTCCTTTCCATTTGTCTGATTTTCATTCAATGTATTGATAATTTCATCCAAATTAACAGCTCTATTCTTTTGCATCTGATCGAAATTTAAATGATCACACATTTTGAACACATCTGCATCGGTCAAATTTTTCGAAACTCCCAAAAATTCAGCACATTCATTTATAACTAATGGTAGATTCCGTTTCATATCTTCATATTTCAAAAATAGAATATTCGGTTCATGTCTTTTGTTCCAAAAATTTAACATATGTGACCACATAGAACCGTAAGGAGTATCATCGGCGAGAAAAATATTAGCAAAATCATCAAACGATCCAACAAGTCCATGAACGAGAACACAGTAATAGTAGTAGGAGACGCATAAATCTTTTGGATTACGAGCTATATAGATAATCTATCCATAGAAGAATTTTCAAGTTAGTCGAATAATGTTAAATCTTTAAATATAAACACACCTTTGGTTTGACTTTGTCAAATTCCTTGGGAAGCAATTGCCATGGTAGATGTGATTTAAGATACCTAGGACTTGGTAAATTATTGACCATCTGAATAGAGTTTCCCATGGAACTTCTGTAAATGGTATTTATTAATAAACGTTAAATCGTGAGATGATCGCATTAAATAACAACGTAAGCCAATCCTTATGATCATCATATAAAATAGCTGTAAGCTCTAGAAGTGGTGTTCGCAATGGTTGCATTTGTTTTGCACCTTCATAATCTAAATTGTTGCCAAGCAGCCAGATCATTTCTTGAGCCCATGTTGATCCTAAAAGAAATTATAGAATCAGTTTAATACTAACGATACTTTTGGATTGATTCAACTATAAAATTCATTTGTTTGGGAATAAAATCGATAGAATTTAAAAATTGATAAAAAAACCTAAAAATCATTCATCAGCACACTTAGATTTTATTGGACTTGAACTTTCGAGTCAATAATGCTATAACAACAATCATTCAAAAGAAGGAATTCCTTTCTAGTGCTCCAGGAAAATAAAAAATCTTTGTCTTTTGAAATCAGTTTAGAATAGGAAATCACCATGTACCAATACATAATGTAATTTAAGTATATCTACAATCTATACGGATAAATCTCACATAATAACTTTGGAAAATTCTCACAAATTATCGTAGCATTGTGTACTTTCTAAACACTTTCTCCAATTCATTTACATCAAGTGTAATATTGTACAAATGTAGTTATAAATTTTTCTATTTTATTCTAGTTTTCCATCAAGGATTGTAACTGATGTCTCAGTTCTATATAGAATTCACAATTATTTATAATCTATCTTTATAACATACCAGTTCGGGGATAGGATATCAACCAAACATCATCTCGTCTCACAGAACAATCATGAATTTCTTCCGCAATATCAAAATATTTTCGCGGCATCGTAACATTGCCAGGATTCACTTTAATAAAATTATTTTTTTTATTAAAAAACGTATCAAGTTTATTACCGATGGCGCCATTAAATGGTTTAAAACTTATATTCATTTTTTTTTTTATTAAATTTTTCAAAAATACAAATTTTTATTAATCTCTATGGAAAGATACTCTTCGTCAGACGTTTAGAAATGCACTGACAATTTTTGAAACTATCTTTTCACTATTCCGCAGAAATGCAATTGCATTACGGAGAAAGTGCAATATTTATAGAGTTTGGATATATTAATTATAAAAATATTACGTAGATATATTAATGGTAAATATATTTCATGGTCGATATTATTAGTTTGTAAATAATTTATTGTTTTTTTATACACCTGACCAATGGATAGAAAGATGGTACGAATAAATTCACCATCATAGAAAATTTCTATAATTTTAACTGGTTTGTGTTTTTGTCTTTCAAAATTATTGAAATTTTAAGAATTTTTATTTACTTTTATTTATAAAAAATGTCCCATACAAGAGCAGATATGGAGACGTTGACTTGTAATGCACGTTGGACAAGTTGGACTAAAAATAAATATTGGAAAGACCAAACTTCTTCGTCTAGGTCTAGGTACAAACAAACCGTCTCCATTGGCACCGAACAAATTGAAGAGGTAGAAAGCTTCCAATACCTATATTTCAAGAGACGGTGAGACTGAAATGTTGAACAATGTGTGGAGATCCCAACAGATTTCACAAAACTTAAAGATAAGAATATTTAAGACGAATTGTCCCTCGGTCTTGCTGAACGACTATGAAACTTGTAAAATTACGAACTCGATCGAGGATCGCATCCAAGTTTTTGTGAACAAATGCTTAAGATTAATTCTTAGAATATCTACCCTAACATCATATCAAATGAAGATCTCTGGAAAAAAACCGACATTGAACCAATGAAAGCTAAAACCTCAAAGGAAGAGGGAAGAAGTTGATTGATGTGAAGGCCTTAGCAATCAACAAAGGACGATGTTGTTACTCTTACTATGCTTCTTTGTCTCGGAGTAAAGGACCCGATGGTAATGAAATATACTGACACCTTATATCATAATATTGTAAATAACATTGCATTCTAACTATAGATATTAACTGATAGGTGTTGGCATGTACATATACATATGTATATGGATGGTATACAACCTATCCATCATATTATTACTTCATAATGGATTCGACAAATAAATTACCCATTTGTTATCAACTATAAATCTAATTTAAACAATTAGTTTAAACATTTGTATTTAGTTATAAATTGAACGCGCTATTCGTGTTAAAAAAACATTGAAAATTAAGTAAAAATTGTTAAAGTTACATAGTAGTAATTCAACTCTATATCGAGTAACTAGACCGTTAGGTTAAATAACGAACAATTCGCTAACATTCGGTGTAATCACAATCCATAATCCAACAAAAAATGAATTATTTATTATTAATAATAATAATAATAACAATATCATTATTGACTAAATTAAATTTGGCTAAAATACCAACTTTTGAGACAACTACTAACGATCCCACAACTCAAACTAAAGCTCTACTGTCCATAATAAATGAATTCACTGTCGACATATCGAGTACGATAGCTGTGTCTAGAGCAGCCTCTTCTCTCTCAGGATACGATACTCAGTCAATAATTATCAATGAATTACTGCACTATGCCGAATCACGTATCACATTCACCATTGAGGATTATCGACATTTGTCCGATAGTTATTTACGATTTTTTAATGTAATTTTTATCGACAGTTATGAGACTTTTTTGTAAGTTTTTTGTTATTTAAAAAGGAAAATTTTTTTTTAAATATTTTTTTTAAAGATTAATTTACAACCAAATGACTAGTTCGACATTTGATTATACTGGCTATTATACCATAATACTAACGGAGGCACACGCCAATCAATATGAGATAATATCGAAAATATTACTCGATTGCTGGGATTTATATATTATCAATGTGATTGTTCTGGTCAATTTAGAAATACGGGAAAAATGTGCACTCTACACATATTTTCCATTTACGAAATTTCATTGCTCTGCAGTGGCACCGATAGTTTACAATTATTTTGTTGGGAATTCCTTTCAATTTAAAGAAAAAGATATTTTTCCAAATAAATTAAGGAATTTTTATGGATGTCCAGTAGTTATTGTTACATTTCATACAGAACCTCATATGATGCTTACAGAATTCGATAATGGTTCCTATTACATGGATGGTATTGATGGGACTATAATGAGAGTTATATCACAACAATTAAATTTTACACCAATTGTTGTTAAGCCATTCGATGGACGTAATAGGGGCAGTATGTATCAAAATGGAACGTTAACAGGAGCATTGTCAATGATGGTAATGGTATCAACTAAACTACATTATATTTATATATTTACTTTACAGGTCAATGGTTTAGCAAATATAACAATTGGTGCATTTGGTTTTACAAAAAACAGATCAAAAATTATGACAGCATCATTTCCATATTTCTACACTGATATAGAATTAGCAATACCGTCCGGAAAACCTTATACACCATTTCAAAAATTATTTTTCCCCTTTAAATATATAATTTGGTCTTGCATTGGAAGTATGTTTCTCATCGGTATTATTACAATTGTTTTATTGAGAATGTCAACAAAATTCGCACATCAAGAATTTGTTTTTGGCAAAAATAATAAATCACCATTTTTCAACATGATCAACATATACTTGGGTGGATCCCTACTAAATGCACCAACCAGAAATTTTGCTCGAACATTGTTCATAATTTGGTTGTTAGGCTGTATTGTATTACGGAACTCATATCAGGGATCATTGTATAATGTCTTAAAGAATCCACGATTGGCTCCGTTACCAAAAACTTTGGACGAATTATTGGAAGCAAATTACACCATTTATATGGAGGAAAGTTCGTATTTTCTATTTGAAAATGTTCCAAAAACGCATAAATTGTATGTTAAACATTACTATCGATTGATTGAATAATTAAAAAAAAAAGAAAACTCATTTGTAATATTTTATCTTTAACAGGATTCAATTCTACAAGCCATCAAAGAAAGACAAATTAAGAAATATAACTGATGACGATTCATTTGTTGGTGCAATTTTAACAAACGATGCAATTTTAGCTTATTTTAACGATAAATATTTTAAGGAGAATAAATTCGTCCAAAAAATGGACGAACGAATTGCTCTGATACCGTTCTGTATATTCCTTCGTAAACATTCCTATCTAACGCCCGCAGTAAATAATGAAATTGAAAAATATTCGAGCAGTGGTTTAATGTCTAATTGGATTCAGAATTTTGTCGATAAAAAATTTCTTAATCCGAAATATGAAGGAATCGACAATGTAACACCAAGACGATTAAATTTTGTAGAAGTTGCTGGGGCATTTGAAATATGTGGCTATTTGTATGTGGCAGCTTTTGTTGTATTTTTAATAGAATTAATGTTTGTTAAAATTAAGATAAAATATTTTCGATATTTTTATGGTAATAAAAAGTTTGGAGCATATTTAGAGTAGAAATTAATTGTATTAACACTAAACGTACCGTACATTTACTACACATATACATATTTTTACCAGAACCAGTCAAAAAACCGCTCACGGTAGATTACTATTGAGTACATCAGGACTATCAGGAAAAACGAAAGAAAATGAAAGATAGATGTTAAACAATTAAGTACCCACCTATTATATTATAGGAAAAGTCGTAAAGTAAGCTAAGCAACTAGAGCGGTCAAATGACGTTTAGTGTTAAAGTAAAACAAAAAAATATTTTTTTATTTATAGAATTGCTAAAAAATATCATTTTTGAAGAATTATAAAATATTTTTAATAGCTGATGGCTCTTTTAAGTTATCATGTTTATCTAAAGTTAAGATTTACATTATTTGTTATGCATATGTGTACATATGTAAGTACATTATATATATAAAGCAATAATCACCACACATTATTACTGCAATACTGCATGCATGCATATATATTATAGATTCGTAATTGTATTGTACATAAAAATGCATTAAAAATAAAAATAAATTATCAATAGCGTGATAAACTATCTTTAGTAACTAGTAAACACTAAGTTTTAATGAATAAAATAGCTTTTTACTCACTTTCACTGCTGAGATTATATTTATAAAGCTGACTGTTGTTCAATTTCAATCTCCTTGTGCTGCTGTAATCTTCCAATATAAAAAAGAATAAACAAAAAATTGCAGTATGAATTTGTTTTTGTGTGTGAAATACTATCTTATTACCAATAGATTAACTTCAATAATTGACATAAACATTGTTTCTAATCACTAATCTGTTAAGATTCTCCGTTATAATTCATTCATAGAAATGATAGACAAAGATAAAATGTGGTGGCACAGTTATTGTAAGCAAATCTGAATCAATAAAATGCGATTTTATTTTTATCGAGTTTACATTGTAATGGCCTTGGGCTTGTTAGGCATATTAAAATATTAGCGGTTCCTTTCTGAATCGTTTTCCTTTTGTATTTTCTATCTTCTTCCAACGTTCTGAGACATGTTCGGGATTCCTTGATTGTTTCCAAATTGTGTTAAGCCAATTCCTTTGTTAATTTATTACGTGGTTTTTTTGTCCACGATCACTTCATTTATCTATTATTCATATGTTTTTTCGTATCTTGTGTTTTAATGTCTAACACTGATCGTTTGAAGATGATCAAAATTAAAAGATGATATTTATATAAAACTGGGTAATTTAATTTTGAAACAAATCAAAGGGGTCGTTACAACATCTGAATGTTGATTTCCCGCTAAGTCAAAAAACAAAGTTCTTAAACTCACTAAGTCAACTTAGAGATTTTTGGTTGTATTATATATATATATATATATATAATAGCGAAATTGACTTAGTGTAATCAAATTTAGGCCGGCCGTCCACTGCACGCGTTTTCACACGAATTGTGTTCGTCTTTTAGTTGGAAATGATCGATCAGATCAATCAGAGTCCTTTTTTTAATGAATTTTTAATAAAAATGGACTGTCTGAGAAAATTATTATTAATGAAAAACAACTTCTGAGGACCTAAAGTTCTCCACTTCGTGATCTATGGTAGTAGGTATTTATATACATGTGTAAGATTTATTAAATTAAATTAAATGGCTAGTTGATATACGCAATATATGTACTCGTACATAAGAATACCGTTATTAATATCTTGATAAAGAGTTTTTTTCCCCATTTCCTTACAACTTACATAACGTGTTGTATACTGACGCCTAATCATTTTTACCTTTTTTTTATAAATATAAACCATCAATAGAGAACAGGTTTCTATTCATCTTTATTGTACCACCTCTTGTTCTTATTTTTATCAATTTTTTTTTTGTTTGTTTCTAGTTTTCCACTTAACGTAAGTTTTAAAAATAAAGAAATGCATTTCTTACAACAAAATAATCATACCTATCTACATATACTGTGGTCAGCTCATATCATGTGTATGCGACTATGAGTGGATTATTATAATAATTCGTACATTATTTATGCACCACTTATCTACAATCCTGAGAGCTGAGCTCATCAGATCGCACAAGGTACCTTCCATCTGCCTAATCAGCATAGCCAAGGATGTCAAAATCTGATCGGTTCAAGCTGACCAGAAGGAAGTCCATTACCATCACCTTTTACTACCCCCCTCCCCCTGAAATAGGTGACCTCTGACCTCCAGCATGGTCAAGATCAAGCGTTTGATTGCTAGCTGGATACGATGATCCTATCGAGAGCACACTTCTTCTTTGTTCCAGTCCAGGCTGGCTACTCTAGCTAACTATACATTATAACAAAAATATTTTCTAAATGTACAAAAATTACTCCTCAATACACATCTGAACGGTTTTTGAACTACAATTTTATTTTACCTTGGCTTAACACTGATTTGTAGTCGTGTGTCTGTCTCTGTATATTTTGTTCTTGGTTATTTAACTTCTTCGCTTCGCAGGTAAATGCAACAGTGTTATTTTACCTACGTTGAGTAGATAAATACTGTTATAATGAATCAGTAACTTGTTCAATTCAGAATTGTATAAATGGTCGTATTGTGCAGACGTGGTCTCTTTCGAGAATTTTTTCAGTATTTTACTTGAACATAATTAAGGAATTTTTATGTTAAAATAGTTTAATATAATGTTTTGTAGTAACATGCTGTGATTTGTTTTTGTAACGGAAGTAGAAACCTCTTTACTCGTTAAAAGTGAGCTCTATGGTAGTAATTCTACCTCTGTGTCATATAAATTCCACAACCATTATAGAGAATACAATTTTCAAGAAATTCCTTAACTTAATCATAGAATAAGTGAACTATACTTAGTTTAAAATGAAATATAAAAACAGTGTTTATTTATTATTAGCAATAATTGTGATTAGTAGTGTACATGCACATTCAACACAAAGGCCTGGAAACGATGATGACTCTAATCCATTTCTGGATATGGCGTCAACCTTTCTACAGGAAACTCTTGCCAATCAAAACGGTGGCGGTGGCGGTATCGGTGGCATTGCATCATTAATTGGCAATATGATGCAGCCAGATGCAACGGGTAAATCGGATGGTGGGGGTATTGGAGCTGCACAAATATTATCGGGAATTGGTAGTTTAATGGCTAATGCAAATGGTGGCAGTGGCTTTGATCCGTCAATTATTGGCAATGTGATTGAAATGTTTACGGGCGGTGAGGCGAACAGTGATCCGGCCAGTCGACAGAAAAGATCGAATAATGGCCAGGAAGGAATTGGACTTGATACAATATTGAATATTGCTTCGACGTTTATTAATGCAAATAAAGTACAGGGAAAAAATAATAATAATAAAGATGAGGGTTTAATGAGTTTTTTGCCAATGATAATGCAAATGGTCAATTCATTTTCGGGACCGGAAGGTGAGAAGACACATGCAAAGCATAGAGATCATGCATGGGTTTTACCACCATTTTTGGAAAAAATTCACGTTATGTGGGATCATTTTTCGAGTTCAGAATTAGCAGATGCATTATGGAAAAAATCAGGAGTACATTCAATATTTAAGGTAATACAATACAATTATATATCATTATAATGTATGTATGTATTATATATATGATGATATCGGTTAAATATGCATACATTACAAACCCATTAAAAGTATTATCAAGATTCTTCAATATAAATATGTACATATGTAGGTATGAATTATATGTACTTACCTATATATATGTACCTACATTAATTATTTTTTTTTATTATATTATAATTAACTATAACTTTAAAATTATTAGTAAAGTTTTAATTGAATTCCAAACAATACATACCTACCTACCTATATAATTTCAAAATTGCTTATTTCAATTTATCGTTTTAACATAAAAAATAAATAAAATGACATAAAAAAGTGTAGGCACCATGTACGGTACGGTGTAGCCATTAAAATATTTAAGTAAGCATGAATTTAAAATAATTTTCTAAAACATTATTTATTAGAGACTACATTATATACATATACATAATCTCATTTTTCAAATTTATCAGGAGAGAGAAAAAACTAAATATTTTTTTAAAGAAAGAGATGATAAAAAGCGGGGAAAAACCATATTTTTTTCGTGAAATTTAGTAATGTAAAATATCCCAAATTTTCAGATTTCATAAAAAAGCCATTTTTAAAAAAGATTTTATCTTCATAACACTTAAAGAAGTCTGTATTGTAAAACAGTGTCATTTTAAAGTACGAAAAAACTACACCTAATTCTAGTTTATCTATTAAAAAAATAAATCAAAAGTAGAAGGGAGAAGAAACAGAGTCAAAATAAGAGCAACCAAAATGTGCGAATCAACCTATTGTTTTCACGGATTCGATTTTAAATAATTTTTCAACTATCTTTAATTAGGTACCATTAGATATACAAAACAATTCAAATTCTAAGATTAGAATTCACAGCATCAATACCTTTTATGTTGAGAAACTTTGGTTGACTAGTTGTGAATGTTTTAATTTGAAATAATAGAAAATGAGTTTTTAGAATTTTTTCAAACGCCCCTATTTTAGTGGATGTTACAGATGAATACACAGTCCCATATATTTTTTTTCTCCATTGAATGATCTGACCCCTTAATAAGCATCCTTACCCGGGACATCCTGCATAATATTGTTGATTATAGTTAAAAATGCATTTCATTTTCAGGGATTTACAGCTAGAGATGGCAAACTAGATTATGACAAATTATTTAGTTCACTAAACAATCAAGCGTTCCGGCGAAGATGGTTGAAAGCGGCAACTTTGTATCTTGCTGATTGGGCCAACTATATGGCAGATCCGGAAGTTTATCAAAGGTAAAAAATTAATTAATCTTCAATACCATAACAAAAACGAAAAGTTATTTTCATTTTCTTTACCTACAATCCTACATGCTTTACTTTTGTATATTAGTGCAAAAAAATACCAAAAAAATTGCTGAAATTATATCCAGACAGAAAGTTTAAATACTTTAACTCTGTTTTCATAACCCATTTAGTTTCATTGTCACGGATGGAATATTAAATTACATGCCAAAGAACAAATATTTACACACTCGAATATATATGTACATGTACATAACGTACATCTATAAAAAAAACATATAAAGAGGTACCTGGTACCTCATATATGGAAGTAACTGTTTCGTACACATATGCTTGTTTTTTTTTAATATATTGAATAACTGTTTCTTTCAGTCATCATTTTTATTTTACTGCTCAATCATAATTTCATGATGTTTTACTTCTTATGGTATATAATAAGTTAGTGTTAAAATAAAAAGAATCTTATTTTTGATCAAAATTTCAATTACATAAACATACCAATTACCTACATATTAGATCCATACATATAAATAAATTTAGAAAATAATTATTAACATCAATTCTTTATAAGATGTTCTTACCTACTATGTGTATATGTGCTAAGTCTGCAATTAAAATTAAATAATCTTAATGCCGTGTACTTAAATTAAACATAACTAACTGTTTCGACTATTTATAATTTTTATAATATTTATTCATTTATTCTACCATTCCATATTATAATTATTTAATTACAATTTACAATCCATACATAATTTGCAACAGTTTAACGTGACGCATGCGATATAAAGTGTGATCAAGAATACCGAACACACGTATGACTGTCTAGAGTAGTAGTAGTAGTAGTTTTGTATTGAACGCACACATTAAATATTGTGTCTCGTTTTACACGATTTCGATTTACACGGATTTGTTGTGGAATGTATGTTTATCTACCGTGCAAATCGAGGAATGGGTGTACATACATATTATTCACTTAAAAATATCAAACACAATGTTTTTGCTTCCATGTGTAAAACTAAAAATTAAACAAAAACACACAAGGCACAAAAACAAATATAATTTTACTAGAAATATCAAAAAATTGATATAAGTGTTAGACATTAGACATTAGTTTGCCTCGTGCAATTATAGAGGTGTATAATTACAGGGTAGTGCAATTACCGAGTCTGCACTGTATCATTATGTATAACAAAATAAAAAAAAAAAAAAAACAACAAAACCTCGGTATGTATGCTGCTTGCTTTCCGGTTTAATCGTCATTTATTATTATTATAATTATTACTCTTGTCGTATCTAATAAAATAATAATAATTTCAGATATTTTGGCACTGCTCAATTGATGCTTAATGGTTTTTTGAAATCACAAGGAATACCAAAACAGGCAATGTTTGATCCAACCCGACCTAGTGAAACAATATCAAATTTAGTCGATCACGTTGCTAGATATCATCTAAATACGAAAGTCGCATCGATTACATATGTAAAGCCGGCGGTCAACTATGTAAAAGACTTATTTAAATTAGGTAAAGCCAGAGGACTACTTCAAAAGTTCAATGCCACAGAATTAAGTGATAAATTGACCGATACCGTTAACTTGGAGGTAAACATATACACCTATATATTATACATGTCGTACATATACCTATTTATCCATACATACATATACAAATAATTAATTTGAAATTAACATAAATAATTTACCTAAATTCCTAAAAAAATAATGCATGGCATCGATTGCGACTAATAACATTTTGAGCTGTGCTAAATAAAATTGTAAATAAATATGACGTCATGTTTACTATACTAGCGATAATATTTTTATTTTTTTTTTCTTATTATTTTTGTAGGTCATCGAACCAGTTCTTAAAGTTCATCGGGCCTACAGGTTTGCAACGCGATCACCACATTGTGATAAGTATGTATTGTGTGAATTGAATTCTCATGATCCAAACGAACGATTAGGACTGGCCGGTATTAAGCCAGGCATTACTAAATTTGGTAGTATGGCTGCAGCTTGGTTTGTTAGCTCGGAAACTGGTACACCATTTTGGACATTATTTGGCGTTATAAATGAACCATACAATTGTCAAGTGAGTATATTGAAATTTTAATTTTAATTTACACCTATATTGGACGGTTTTGTTATCGTTATATATAGTTACTCCTTTTGGGAGCTCTGTTATTTCTTAAATATTTAAAAAAATTTAAAAGAAGAGGAAGAGGGAAGAAAAACGGAATAGTTCTTTCTCAATTAGAAGAACGAGCCGAAATAATATGGGGAAAAGTTACCATTTTTGGTACTTCAAAATGCTCCGTGATGGCTGGCTTTATAACTGATGAATTTTCAGATGTAGAAAATGAACTATCTTCTAACTAAACTAAATGAAATGTCTGCCAACTTATTGATTACTGTAAGAATAGTTTTAAAATAAATGTTTTTTTTCGGCTTACTGCCTGAACTACCTAGTAAGGTGGATTTGGAACTTGCCACTACTAGTCATCGGCTTATTCCATACTAAATTTGACCTTTTTAAACCTAAGAGAAAAATTATAACAAAACCATCTTTAATTAATATACTTATTATAAAATTTGTAATAATTTATCTCCAATCCAGGCACGATTCCCAGTTGATTGTACCGGATTCCATGAAGGCGAAGCAAAAGTAACTACAGATTACATACACAATGAATTATAATTTATTGTAGCTTTATAAACAACAAATCTAGCAAATATTATTATTTTTTTAATTTCTCATACCTTTTGTGATAGATAAGTAATAAGTATAATGTACTTTGATTTTCTTAAAGTCTGTATACAGAAAATATCGATATAAAATACAAATTTTCATTTGATATAGGTCAACATAAAATAATAAAAAAATCAATGGGTCTGTTTTTATAGTTTTTAAGATTTTTAACTTTAGCGTTTAGATTATAAGAAGTAGTATCTATGTATAAAAACAATATGGTGGATATTAGGTATATGACAATTTGAATGAAAGTTTGTATTAGCATTTCTTAGACAATATATTTATTTAAAGTTACATTAAATTATATAAAATTGTAATTTTATTCTTTGCTTTTCTTTTTATATCTTAAATAATTTTGTTATTGTGCAGGTCTATTTTTTTTATCCCATTTGATTCTGTGGGTGAAGATACTATTGAGAACGATTATTAATTTATATAGGCAATTATTTTTTTCTGATATTTTTGCAGACCCAATCCATTCCTTCCTAATAACGTTAGGTATGAATCATTAAAAATTTAAAAAAATTTAAGGCCCATATGCACCCGCAATTTAGACAAGAACACGAATTATTTATATTATTTGCTTTGCCGAAAATTGGTATAAAGTGTGAGTATTTTACGGGGTGCTCGCATATGGGGCTTTAGTGTATACCTTTACTCCAGTCCCATCAATAGCTGAACAGGCTTGAACTTGCCATGTACGATCTTTAAGTTTTATTAAACCTATCGTTTCAGCTATTTCTGAAGCTTTTATTACATTTGAAAGATCTTGTTTATTAGCAAATACCAACAGGGGAACTTGATGAAGTTTTTCGTCAAGTAGAAGTTCGTTTAGTTCATTGCCCGTTTCAATTAATCTCTTTCGATCACTACAATCGATCACATATACCTAAATGTTTGCCAAATTAATATATAAAAGTATTACAAATTTAACTAACCTACCAACACATCCGTATTTTCAAAGTAGTTTTTCCAGTATGGACGAATTTTACTTTGTCCTCCAATATCCCAAACATTTAATTTGAATCCATCTGACATAACTGATTTTATATTAAATCCTGCAGTTGGTGTGACCTTAAACAATAACTATTAACACCCAGTTTAGAACAATCTGCATTTAAAAATATACTTGCGTCACTTCTTCGGAAGCTAGTTGTTTTAGAAGTGTCGTTTTTCCCGCATTATCCAATCCAAGCAAAAGAATTCGCACCTCTGTTTCGGGAGTGGTTCGCAATTTTCTTAATAATGCTAGTAATCCCTTAAAAAGTTAATTAATTTTTATAATTTAGATTTTCCAATTTCGAATGGACCTGCAGCAAAAGCTTTCGTTTCAAGTTTTATCAATAATATTAAACATTTGATAGGTTTCATTTGTCATTTAGCAAGTTTTCATATATTCAATATTTGAATTTATGTTAGAAATTTTTAATAATGGCCAATAGAATGTTGCCTTGGTAATACGGGCAAACAATACACACATTTTTTAAAGGAAAACATAATTTTCACAAAACAAAAACTAAATATTAATTTTCAATAATATTGAAATCTTACCATCTTTACTGTTTACGAAGCAGATAAATATATTTTAATCACTTCTTGTATTTTAACGAATATAAGAAATAAAATTCAGCCAGTCGTCCTATATTGTTAAATGTTGAAAGTAGCTCTGTTTTTATGAAACTACCCCAACCCCAACAAAAAAAATACAGTGCTGCCTCATCTACTATTTTATTACATATTTATGCTTGAGAGCGTTTATTGTTAAAACAAACATTTGAGCATTGTTTCCCGAGCAACAATTTCAAACTTTGTATCATGAAATTGAAAGGGATGTTGAATATTGTAATCAATAAATTGTGACTTGAGTAAATAACTTCTTTTGATAGATTCACTGGATAAATAGGCCCTACTGTTATCATATAGGGCCGTACAAATGTATTTTTATACCCGTTTTTAAATTAAATTTTATCATGAGGATGATGTGTAAATTAATTGCTGATATACACAATAGTTCCGTATGGACATCGAAATAATCGAGAAAGGAGATTATATTTAAAATGCTAATCATTTACAATTATATATTAGATTTTATTTAAAAATAAATAAAACAATATATTTACCAACAAAATAAATACATACTATTCTTAATTACCTAATATATACACATAGCACATAATGTACATATGTATATTTATATATAGTCACATGTGCACATTCAATTAAAAATTAATGGCCACTCTATGGAAAATATCCTTGAAAAATATTTATTCTCTAATAAGTTATATTATTGGGGAAAAAATCATTCTACATATACAGCGATTAAGTATAGTAAAGAATCCTTCCATTAAAGAGTAAGTAAGTAGTAACTTAATCACAATTAAAGAATTAGAACAATTTAAGCTATAATGGATTTATCATAAATTGGCTTATATCCATCAGATTTTGTCGTTATAGTAACATTCACAAGATGAAAATCGGAAGCCCAACAACATCTTAGCAACATAATTAGAACGGATAACATCCACAGTATTGCCGTAATCCAAGTAAATGCCATTGCCAATGCATAATTAGTGGAGGGATAAGTAACTGTATCATAGTAAAGGCTAAATCGATTGATTAATAGTTCACATGATGGTTTTATGTCATTAAAACTAGCACCAAGTTGCATGCAAAAGTGATCGATTTTTGTATGAGCAAGAATTAAATGAATAAAACTGACGAGAGTCATAATTGTAAAAAATACTACCGCTGGTGTAACGATTCTCCATGGTTCTTCGACAAATCTGTAAATAAGAATTTTATAAACTTTATTCTAATAAGAATGTATGTATACTAACTAAATAAATAGAAAAAATCAACTTACGTTTTAGATGAACGACCAACACCACCACGTCCACACATATAAAATAACGTCATCCAAATTAATGCCACTATTCCGCCTAGAAATGGCACAAAATTTAAATATTCACATGATGTCACCGATCCCCATCTTGTATTTGGCTCATCAATATATTCTGAAAAAAAAAAAAAAACCGGCATGTTAATGTTGACTTTGAATACTTCTGTAATGCTAGCAATTTTTCTTGGAAACACTCCTATTAAGCAATTAAGTTATGCCTTTCTTTAATGCTCCATTATTATTTGCGTATATCTATTAAAGGGTGTGTTTGATAAAACAAATGTCTTTAAACAATGTTATGGTAATGTCTTATTTAATTAAGCAATGGATTGGATACTTAAAGCCTTAAAGGAAACTTATAAATACTTACGTGTTGCAAATATATCAATATTGTTCTCGTAATTTTCTTTCTGGCGTTTGTCATCCAAATCTTCATCGGATTTTCTTTTCAAAAAATTGTATAATTTTGCGATTTTTGTATCTCGTTTTTCTTTTTTCAATAATTCCAAATTTAAGGTCCGAAATTTTAGCTCATCTTGTCTGTTTATCACCAATGAGAAATTACTGTCATTTGTTAATTTATTGAAAACAATTTTTGAATCCAAAATACAATTTGAATTAAAATTAAGTGACAACTCGTGAAAGCTGAATGTTATGGTAAAGCTGGTTACAATAAGTGTAAGTAAAATAGCGACGATAATTCCTAAAAAAAAAAATTAGTAAAAATTTGTTCAAATTAAAAATTCTTTTTACCCCTCCATGTTTTTGAAACTTTTTCCGAGTCTTTAGGTACAAGTTTTTGGTAATTAATATTTTCCATGTTCATTTTATGTTCTTAGTTAGATGAAAGAAAAATGTCTTTTCAATAAGCCAATCTAGGGGTTTTTCTTAAGTCATCTACATATTTATTTGTTTTAGGATACCATACAGTTGATTACAATGATTTCTTGATCGGTATAGAGATAGACGATGTTTATTTCAATTAGATGATCATTCTAAAAATATTGTAAATAAAAGAGATTGAAAATCTATAAAACTAGAGCTATTTCTAGGTTTTCGTTGTTGTATTGAGAGTTATTGTGAGAGATAAAAAAAAATGAAGATTTCATTCATACTCTTACCATTATGTCGCTACAATTAATTTGATGATTAGGTATCCAATTTCTTGGGCTTTTTATTCATTTGTATTCAATTTACAGACAAAATAGACACCCACAAAGTCGTAGATAATAAACAAGTACTCATACGGGCATATTATAAATTAGCGTAGGCAATTATTTCTTCTTTACTATAGTTATTTAAGGAATTCTTGTTACACAAATTGAAAGGGTAGAATGTTGCCACGTGCTTAATAATTGTTTCTACTTATCTTTATCCTCGTTTTTGTTTCCTTACTATGCATGTATGTTTCTTGTACCAATTCGTCTTCAGATTCCGTTCCAGTTCCAGTTGTTGATTAATTATATTGATTATTCCTTTCAGTATAGTGTGTTTGAATTTTTAGTGATGTTCTATTGTCGTTAATTTCTGTTTTTGTTTTATTTATTGCTAGTGATCGCTTTGGTCAATGGAACTGGAGTGATCTCTTGTCCCTTTTTTTCTCATTTAACGGAAATACATTATACAATGGTATGCAACCGAAATAATAAATAACATAGATCGTGAACGGGATATTAATACAGAGGGAAATTACATCAACTTTTAGCATTTGTAGTTTAAATAGAATGCACAATAATTTATTAATTACATAATTATTAAATGCTTATGTATACATCAGACAGAGATGTTACATGGTATGTGGGTACATATAAGTGAATCTGATAGATTAGATCGGTCAAGTATCGCGGGTTTATTAAAATTGTGTCTGTGTGTTTATAATACTTACTTAATATGGTATGCCTGTATAGAATGACTGAATATTATTTCCAATTCAAATTTTTCATTTTTTTTTTTTTCAAATTAATCACCAAAATATAGTCAGAATTGGTCAGAATTCCTAAAGGTTCGAATTACACAACACAAAAATGCCTCTACGTTATTATAACAAACAAACAATGATAAAATCACAATCTTTTAATGTTGTATATATAATTTAAATTTAAAAATTGAATTAAATAATAAATTTGATATTATATATACATTGTACCTAGTACCTACATATAATGTTAATGTATAGGTTTTAACTTGTTTTTTTTTATTATATTCATAAAATAGCCACAAACTTTGTCTTTTAAATTTCATTAATAATTTCTAAAACTGTTTAATATTAACGATGATGATCTATCTTCATGGTGATCAATTTTAATTTTGCAGCGCAATTTATGATCTCATGCTTCATGAACTCTACATATACATAAAATGTTGAATGAGAAAAAAACATTTTTTTTTTAATTTTGAATCCATCAAAACAGAGAGAGAACAGCTTGAGCATGGTTTGGCTTATTGGCTATATATAAAATCAAAGAATTACATCACATCCGAAAGAATAGAATTTTACGCTTTGGATCGTATAGAAATAAATATTTTTTTTTCTTTGTAGAAGTAAATAAATTACAATATCTTTCAACCACTAATAATATGAATGCCTTTCATTATTTGGGCTAATTTTAAAATTTGTGGGATTGGTATGCAATAAAAATGTCGTTTCATTATTGTGCTAGGATTAATTTATGCTTTCAATTATTATATGAAACAACGACATTATGTTCGTTAACCATGTCGAAATTCCCTTATGATTTGTTTTGGCTTGGGTTGGGTTGACTAAAAATTGATATTTTTGGAGAGTTTAACAAAAATACACTCAAACGTGACAAAATAACAAATTTATTAAATCTACACATTAAAATTCTCATACTGGAATGGAAATACTTATGGTTGGATGGGTGTCTCCATCTTCAATCCAGGTATCTGCACACTATGTCCTAACTTAATCTTAATCATCCCTGTTAACACAATATTAATTTTAAATTTTCATTATAATTAACATCAGTACAAAAAATGTCCATCTTGTTCTGTTTTCCTGTGTAAATCTTTTTTAACTTCTCCTGTTTCGATTATAATGAGCGTCGCACTACTTTTGAAAATTTCATACCAGTGCTTTTCTTTTTTCTTGCAAGAATATGTAGCAGAAATACAGACAATTTCTATAAATTTCTAGAAATTAGATTCTTAGTTTTTTGCAAAAATATTCCGGCATACATTATTTATGTTTTCGATTTTGTATATAGTTTTCCAGATAGTTCCAATATTACAGAACTCTTAAAATATTATTTAGTTACAATTTATTTTTAAATATACCTACAGATCTCTTTATCAAATGTCTATTAATGATCTACAAATAATGAGTTGTACTGTACATAATCCCCGTATAATCTTTGTGATAAGTGTTTTCATACAACATTACGATAAAGCAGTTGTGCTATATTATCAGCTACAAGTTTCAAAGAGGTAATTCTTATAGGTTGTTGATCCTAATAATATAATATAAGTAGATACCTACATTCCTACATAGTCTTTAAGTATATTTGCAGTTTATAAGACATTATTAATTCATTTTGTTTTTATTATAAAACAAGATTAGAAGCCAGAACATAAGAGATGATTGCGAAGTGCAGGATATTATAAAATGAGCAAGAAGATGGAGATGGGCATTGTGGGACCATGTATGTAGATATGATGGACAAGGAAAGAATAGTAAATATAGCAACGAAAAATATACCATCTGGTCGACCTCCAAAAAGATTGAAGAAGTGCTGCGCATCATACTCACAACTTACAAGATACGGCAACATTAAGAAAAAGGTGAATAAGAGATAATTAATAAGTAATCATATGGGTATGTTATAATCGGCGTAGCCAATTATTTCTTTTTTTTACTGGTTTCCTTATACATATTAGGGTGATCCTCTTCTATATCTATTTTTTTCCTTTCTTAATCGTTTTTAATAATTGTAATTGTTTAAATTTACAATTTTCAATTTTTTTTAAGTTATACATGGTTAAATTAGGGTGGAGCAAAGTGGCTTTTTACATATTTACCATAAAAGGAAAGACCAAATATTGACAATTCAAAAAACTTTATTGTCATAAAATTACAAAAATGGGGTAATAATAAACCGACATGATGCCTTATAAAAATTTTTATATAATAGAAAGTACCTATACATATGCACATTGTACATATAAGTAAGGAATATTGAATCAATATTTTATTATGCCCGAGACAAGTTTTAAGAAGTAAAGAGACTACACCAGTATGCCAATGCCATCCCCTAGGAGAAATATAATATGTTTTCACATAGTACCTACTTACTCGTTTTTTCAATTTTTATTTTGAATCCAAAGTATAAAAAAAAAAAACTTAATTCGATATCGGCTAAAACAAACCGAGAGTAATAAACAGAAAATTGTTTCCTATATGTAAGTACATAAATACCTATATTCTCAAATAAAGAAAATATATTATCATAAAATATGTACGGTACATACTTTAATAAAATTTAATCGAATTTCAAGTTTCAAGTAGAACAAATTGGTTAAAATTGTTATAATCGAATTTATTGATTTAATTCGTTCAATTAATTTAATTTGTTCAAACAGCTGGTATAGAAATGTTCTAGCATTTCAATGTTTGTTTTTAATAATTAATTTTGTTTTTTTTTTCTTCATATGAATAGAAAATATAGATATAGATAATCACTTACATACAATTTAATAAGAACAGTATCTGATCAGATTTTTCTTCTAATTTATAATGTTACACGAACCGCAGTGCAATTTAAAATTATTTATTAATAATGTCGATACACATTACACACTGCAGTGTTTTAAAAAGTCCGCATAACACATTTACATGTAGGTACGTACATTATATGAAACAAACAATATTTTCATCCAGAATTCAGATAAAAACTTTTTTTTACACTGATAATATGAGAGGTGTGATGTTTTATCCAAAGAGCTTTCAAGTCAACTAACTCAAGCTTGTTATTTAACTTTTTGTTGTGGCTCTTCGGTGAACATAACAACTCTGGTTCATATGGAAGAACAAAATGTGATATAGACAAATATTTTTTGGTGTTCGCTTTCAACCATTTATGTTTATTATATTTATTCGAAATCAGTGGCGGCTTGTAATTGTTTTTTTTTCTTCTTTGGAATAGTTATTTAAGTAACTTTTTTATTCTATATGGAATTAATGTGAATCAAATTTATATTAGTAACTATCATCGTTATAGACATAAAATTTAATAACTAGGAGTAATATTTTACTAGTATGTAGAGTAGAGGCAATTTTTTTTTTTATAATTTTTCGAAATTTCAGTATGTACTGGGGATAATTTTGACCGATCTCCATTGGGATTAGTGAATAGTCCTCTAGATTTTGTAGTCTTCTGCGAGCTAATGCGTCGCATTCGCACAGAATGTGTTCTGCAGTTAATCTTAAGTTATTTCTATTCAGAGGTAGTATCGTGAATCGGTGGAGATAAACTTCTTCACGTGTATTTAACTTGGTTTCGTTTCCCAATGGCGCCGCTTTTGATTGTCCTCCCAGCATTTCAATTATGTTCAATAATTCTTAATAATCTACTTTGTATTATGTATATCGATTAGTTTGACATTATAAACTGTTTAATATCCATTGTTAGAAATTTTGCCACTTGTAGTAAATTAATTTGCTACGAAATTATAAGTTATTTACTACATAATATATCGACGTCTATGCGTGACCACAAATTTAGTGCTTGCGGATAAATAATAAATAAAATTAACCTTCACATTCAACTTATGTAAATGTTTGGTCTGGGTATTTTCTATTTTCCAAAATGAACCAGAGTATTGGTCGTGGTTTTCACTATCCATGTAAATTATGTTTGTATTTTTATACAAATGAATAGATAATGAGATTAAGCACTTTTCTTTAAGAAAAAAAAAATATATGTAAATATAGCAATTCCTTGTTCCTATACGTGCTGCCATTGGTTTACCACTAAAATTACTATATTGATTTTGTACTATTATATTTTGGAATTTATATATGGATGTACATAGGTTCTAGGTACCTATATTCCTACATATTTATGTATAAAAATGTAGAAATATTTGTTGTTGTTGTTCAAAAAATTGATATAAAAATTACCTATTAAAATCATAAATCACTCATCAAATATTCAAACACGCAAATTTGGCCGCCAATAAAATTCAAAATATTAAACACTGGGGAATTAACCCTGTCGTGTGTTCTCTATAGTTTTAACAACAACTATAAAATCTATTTTGGTTTTGGTGTGCCCAAGTTTATCAAAGAAAGTTATTAATTGTACGAATGAATGTACATATGTAACTAAGTATAATCGAAAAACCACAAACCAAACAATAAAACATAATTAATTACTTTATATGAGTGAAAAAAAAATGTTTATTTATAATTATGTAGGTATAGATACACACTTAATACAGACACTATGTATAATTTATTATGACGCATTATCTAAAAGAATTTTTATTTTTTGAAATTTATAACATTTGTATGTGAGAAAAAAAAAATTTGAATATCGTAACCCCCTTCCCGAATAAAGATATTTTTGAATTTCGCACGTTTGTGTAATTTATTTATTTTTTATGAGCATTAAGTATGCTGACAGACTGTCTGACGCTATGTGGCGTAGACTGTAAAATCGAATCTAATCTATTATACAAAGTTAATTTGGCAGATGTATTCTAATCTAAACATAGATTTACATAAAAATTAAATAAAAAATATGTTCTCTAATAATAGAAATATAAATTGAAAAGTTTGTTCTTTGTTTTTGATTGATGTAGAAATTTTTACTGAAATTAAATACACAGTCAGCGCTCGATAGTGTGAACAATTTCATAGAAAAATGTACATATACCATATTTTTATTTAATTTGTGTTTGCAATGTTACAATTTGTCTTACCTCAGTTCCTTAGTTGATAAAAAGAAAAATAGTTAAAATATTGGATCAAAAAAACATTGTTGATCGGTTAGCCTGTTCAATTGCCATGCTGAAGAAACCCTTTCGGACGAGCACGACAATTTATAACAAATCCATATACAGGATGATGAACATTGATTGTTGTTACGGTAACAATGTGGTGCATAAATAAACCAACAATAAAGCAACTTGAGTATTATAAAATATTAAATTTGTTACCTCATGGTTCTTCCAAAAAAAGATCCGGTTAATTCGGCTTGACGAGATGAAAAACTGCATAATTCAAGAACGGGAATTGTTACCAAGTCTTGATATATGGAAACATAATTAGCCTAAATTATGTTACTTGCATCTTGCCAATAATAGATAAATTATGATGATCAAATCATTATAACAGCTGATTGCTGCATACCATCATTGATAACAAATATTCGATGCAAGTGACAAAATGTATTACATTTACATGCAGAATTATGAACAAAAAATGTATAACAAAAACAATACAATTAATTTTAAATAAATTTATTGTTTTTTTTTTATTATACATGATTATGTTCAATTAGTTATTTGATTTTTGTTGTTGTACATACATATATATGTAGTTTTAAAAATTAATTAAGTTTAATTAAATAATACCTACAACAAATATTATTTCATAATTTTATGGTGTCATATAAACTCAAATAGGTAAGTAATACTGTTGATGACATATAAATTATATATATAAATATATAACAAAACAAATTAAATATTTATTATAATGATCCATAGTTGTGTTGTATTTATTAGCGACTAATAGGGTTCCTTCACATAATAAATGGCCTTGCAATAAAAACCTGATATTTAAGATTACTTCTAATAAGACCGATGGTTCTTTTCGTATAATAAGATATTAGCCCTTCTCCGTGCTGTTCTATGAATTTATAAACCAAAATATCAAAAACGTCTTTTGATCACCCTATATAAGACATCTGTGGCCTATCCTGAGTATGAAATTCGAGTAACAAATATCTTGAATTACCCATCATTTAGGCACAGATATATACTTAACCATCTCCAACTATTCACAGTATAGTTGCGTTGTCAAAAATCTAGTTAGAGAACTAATTCATTGGCCAAATAATAATTCTTGAGCTTTTGGGCCGGTCATAAAAGATCCGAAGCCTATAATCATATCAACCATTGTACAAAGAACTGCATTCTATAAGTCTGCCGTACACTGACCAATGCTATACCAGTTTCAAATGAAATTTGTGGTTGTTGGAAAAACGAAAAAACGAAACCATTCCTCCGAAGATAATTTCCTAAACTTTACCTGAACCCAAAGAGAAACGACTTCGGTCCGGTCGTACAAAATGAGAATTTTAAGAAAACTTACCATTTTATTTCGGAACCAATAATCACTTCAATTTCAATGTGCAAAGCGGATGATATTTGATAATAATATTTTACGTTTCTTTTGCTCTTCCCACTAATACTAAACGATGACAATACAACAACACATCCATGAATCATTACATTTAATATTGTGCTCTAAATACTAAATATATTTTTTTTTAAATGCATCTGATTAACTAACATAATATGAAATAAGACTAAATAATAGAAAATTAAGTAAATTAATTAAATAATTTTTTTTTTATATATTTAATGGACGTAAATTGTTTTTATGTAAAAATAACAAAAAATAAATATAAATATTTAAGGACAAAAATAAAAACAAACAAAAAAATAGTTGTTAATAAAAGTAAAAAATAAATTATTTTTGTTAAATAGGTAGTTAGGTATAATCGAGAAATAGCAATTTCAATTTTTATTTTTTAATTATTATATTAATAGAATAAAAACGATGATTGGAGAAAGGGTATAATAATGTGGTAGTAGTAGCAATTCTTTTAGTTAACTTTTAAGACAATCATCTATAAATATTATATCCTAAAGCTAGAACAATTTTATTTATACAAAAATGTTAAATTACCTATTGCTGTTTAGTTTTCTTTTTCTTTTTTTTCTTTTTTTTTTTTTGGTTAAGAAGATAATAAATGTCTTAATTATGTGTAT
>JANSTT010011878.1:0-23906 GCA_026745375.1 Platyura marginata | reverse complement strand
ATATATTAAATAACAAAATTTAAAACTATGCTCCGACAACGATCGTCGGTTCGTAGCTACGAATCGGGATCATCGGTTCAGAGTAATCCTCGTGAACAAATTAAAGAATGCTGTCGCAAAACAGTGGCGTTTATGTGCACTCAAGTTGGGGTCGGTGCTTTGATTGTTGTCTATGCCCTTGTGGGTGCCGCTAGTTTTATATCAATCGAAACAAATTCCAATTATTCCAGTAATAATCACATTGATATGGTGGTGGGTATGCGAAACAATTGTGCCACCAAATTATGGCTAAAATCGGAGAAATATAATATTTTCAATTCATCTGCATGGAAGGAGGATGCTAATGTTATATTAAAAAGCTACCAGGATAATATAACACGTGTGATTAAACTTGGATATGATGGACGAACACCAAAAGAAGTCTGGTCATTTCCGGCAGCCCTTATGTTCTGTTTGTCTGTATTCTCAATGATTGGCTATGGTAATATGATACCGCGTACGCAATGGGGCAAAGGGACAACTGTTATATATGCAACATTTGGCATCCCATTGTACATTTTGTATTTTATGAATATTGGCAAAGTGTTGGCGAAAACATTTCGCTGGGTCTACACATGGATACATGAATGCAGCTCCGATCCGGATATTATTGGGCAACCGGAAAATGGGGCCGATGATAGTGAAATGCAGACAAAGAAAAAAATTATTGTACCATCAACGGCCTGTCTGTGGGTGATGTCCTTTTATATATTAATCGGAACGTTAATGTTTGCCCATTGGGAAAATTGGAACTATTTGGATTCGGTGTATTTTTGTGTGACAAGTTTGTGTAAAATTGGTTTTGGTGATTTTGTGCCCGGAACAACATCGAATCTAACAATATCGGTGCTTGGATTAAAAATTCAAGATTCACAAAATCAAAATCAAACGAAACTGGTAATCAATTTTGTGTTTGTACTTCTTGGTATGGGTTTGGTAGCGATGTGCTATAATTTAATGCGTGAAGATGTCTGCGTCAAAATGAAAGAGATGAAAGAGGATATGGCATTGTGTTTGGAAGATCTTCGTATAAGATTTGCCAAGTGTTGTGGAAATCGAGAGGAAAACTATCGACAATCAAATGGCTATTGAAATGTAAATTTGTAAATAAATTGTCTGTTTGTTTGTTTGCTCTTTATATTAAGTACCTACCTACCTACCCACCATAAATAATTAGTGACGGTGTATGTAAAACTAAGTAAACATTTTTAATAAATTGAAATAGTATTTGTTAAGGTATGTATTAGTAATTTCATATTAAATATATTTGTTAAAGTATTTCAAATAAAATCTTTTCGTGGTTTTTGTTTGTTTGTGTAATTTATGTGTTTCGATTGGCAAGGGGCCAAAAGTTGTAAATATGTACGCGCACAACAAAACAGCAGCGTGCTATTTTAGTGTGTTGTTTCATGTTATAAGAGGGCAGGCGGAAAGTATTGCACATTATGACAGTTTAGAGATTGTTTTATGATGTGACGAAACATTGCAAATAAAATTAATGGTTAATGGCGTGTTCACACTGAGTATACATATTTGCATTAGCAATGTGCGGTTTGTACAGAACTAAATGTCCATACATATCTTAGTCAACTGTTTTTCACTATAAACTTATTCAAATTAAAAGAACTTATATTTAATAATTTAGCTTGGAAATGAATACTTAAGAGGTTCTGAAATGATGGATGATGTGTTCCAATTAAGTTTGGAGCCACGGATAAAAATAAAATATTAAAATTACTACACTCACTATGTTTATGTATGTATATGGTGGCTACATTGTTGTTTAACTTCTAGTATTAAACGCTCCTATATTCACATATATTTGTCCTTTTAACCCTTTCGATCCGGCTTTTGAATAGCAAAGGGATGTTCAAACCATTTCTTACTGGTACATATATGTACCATCCGGGTCGAAAGGGTTAAACCATTCAAACAACTTCCAATTACAGCGTATTTTGCGCAAAAATTTTGAGTTCTCTTTCAGAAAAATTAATTAAATTTACCAACTACTTCTATACGACTTTTTATGTTCAATTTTTATAAAATTTGTGTTCTACTATCAAATGAGAGAAGATTCTGAGGAAGTAGTGTATCGATTGTTTCATGGTTCAAATTCTTTGTGGACACTTTAAACCAACTTTCTTACGTTCTAGACTAAAAAATTGAAATTGTGAACATACTCGTAGTGAATAATGCCGATATACTCGGTAACAATTAAAATGAACTTTGCATGTATTGCGAACTATTCGAAAATGTTTTATTACCATGAGCAGAAGATTATTTTGGTGAAAACTGGGGTTTTCAACAATGAAACCCAACCATTTACGCTTCTTATGCAACAAAAACCTGGTGTTTCGAAAGAAATGTTTGCATTTTGGGATGACCAGCGCTGAGTGCAGACTTAAAACCTATCGAAAATTTGTGAAGAATACTTTTGGGACAGGTTTACGTCAATGGACGACAGTTTTAAACGGTTAACAAACTCAAAGAAGAAATGAAACGCGTTTGAAGAGATTTAAAACAAGAAGAACCTAAAAACCTAGTCGAAAGCTTACCGAAGCGTCTAATTGAAGTTATAGAGTGAAAAGGATCACATACACATTATTAAATGCAATATTTTTATGTAAAATCTGTTTATTGTATATCATTTTTATTGTTTTTTCAGAGTGGCTATTATGAATTTTAATTAATTTTTTTTTTATTTAGTTTCTTTAAATATTAAATTCTAAAATATTTACAAAAAAAAATTTAACTCTAAATTTAAATCTGTTACTCTAGTAAGTATTTTTATTAGTGGCGTTATAATTATTTCGGTCAGTGTAAGTATCTCCTGTACATAATTCTTTCCTCAATTATTCTGACATAATAATAATTTTCTTGCGCTCTCATTACACAGAGCTACTTAATAAAATCATTTTTAAAATTACCGAAATGATGTAATTACCTATTTTTTTTTAAATTATTTTGTATAAATTTTAAATATTTTTCAATCAATTTCAAACACATACAAGTGGCATGTTTCCGTTGAAAAATTTATTTGATTATCCCATTCATTGAAAGAAGAGCGAATTTATAATTAATTCATGTTTTAATTTAAACATATGCCACCCAACAAACTCTAACTCTCTACATACATATAGTACATATAACTCTATATAACTATGAGCCATGTTGTTGATATTATTCACGGAAATTTAATTTTATATAAAATGATCTCTTTGCGCGGATAAGTTCAGAACAGAATTTATTAATCTGTCATAAATTTTTATAATTTGTTTATAGTAAAAATTTCTTTTGGCTTAAATACCACCAAATTATCTGTATTGTCTCTGGGGGCCCACTATACACAAATACAACAAGGTAATGCTTGGTGGAACGGCTGGTCGTTTTGGGGCTCAACTTACTGTACCTATACGACTACGTACTGTAACTGGATTTGAAAATCGTGTCAATGATGTTGTCTATTGTCCGCCACTTGTAAAGCATGAAGATGAATCAACAGCTGTGGTTTATTTTGGTGGCGATGTACAGGTAATTTAATGATTATAGTGTTCTGGATTTTTTTGTCCCAAATATTTTTAAGGAAGACGGGGAACACACACATGTGTGTTCCATCAAAATGATGAATTTTAAAAGTTCTCAGACAATAATATCATTTTGGTATGTCTAGCTGAAAATAATTTTTTATATTTTCATAATCAACGTCAAAACATGCTGGAAAAATGCCAACATTTTCTTTCTTAAATTTATTATAATAATTAAATAGACAATACAGTTAAAGTAATTTTAGACTAATCTACAACATGTTTAATATTATGGCATGCCTTGATCTTTATTAAACTTCTAGCCAATATTAAATAAAACACACAAAAAAAACCAATATCTGGATAAAAATGATTGATCTATTGCATAAATGACTATCAGATTATTTATTTGGAACCTTGTTCCTAAAATAGTACTTTTTTTTCTCCTAAAGATTGAGAGTGGAACGGAGGCTCATCCTCTCAGAGAAGTCTTTTTGATGAAGGATGAAGGTCAGGATTGACCAAAAATTTCAATTCTAAAGTTTTTTTTTGGGAGGGGGGGGTGGTCAAAATACCAAACTAAAACTTTCAATTGAATTCTATTCGTCATATTTAGGATTTCAGCGAAAACATGGAAGCAAATCGTGACAGCAAAAGTTACATGAAATACAATTTGGAAAGTACAGCCCTTCTGTTACGTAATGGTTTTCCAAAATCACACATAATTGTAATTCGTCCAGCCCGTATGGAATTCAAAACGTTCAGCTGTTTTGATAATTTTGTTCGCGGCAACAATGCCGGAGTTCCGGATCATACACCGATGCATAATTCATTACAACATCTAGAAAAGTATGTGACCTTGCAATTATTTTTCATTATTTTCTATTATTTTATATTAATTTTTGTTGTTATTGTTAGATTACTCTACACAATATCACATAGATTAACAACTACTCTAAGTCAGGTAGCATCGACATCATCTGGCCCATCAACAGTTGATACATCACAAGATATGGATATTGATATATTACAAGTACAGGAAACTGTAACCGTTGATACAGATGGTGCCATTGTATTTCCATGCAAAGATGAAACAACCAATTCAATTTCGGTTTTATCATCAGATTTAACACCTGAATTGTTACAGGTAGGATTTGTTTATGCAGCCTATTGAAATTATTGCAACGGAATTGAATTTCAATTACAGACAGAAATACCATCGACATTGAGTTCACCCAGCACGTCCGAAGATTTACTTATAGATCCATTATGGTGGCTCGAAAAACTTAATTTAGATAAATGTAAACTAACTCTAATAGGATTTAGCAAAGGTTGTGTTGTTTTAAACCAAGTAAGTACAGATGCTGTGAGTAGTAATAACAACTTTTTATTGTCGATTTTTGGTAATTACATCCATAAATTTGGAGTTACCTCCAGTTTATATGGTGGATGTGTCATTAATTCTACTTCTGTGTTATTTTAAAACTGCAATTATCCGATCCTCTTAGAAGGATTTTTCATGGGAGAGTAGAGAATGGAGTATTTGTGAGACGGACAAACGAAGAATTTAATGAGCTCTTAAGAAATGAGGATCGAGTTAGATTTGCTAAGGCACAAATGATGAGGAGATGGGACGGACACCTTATTAGAATGAACGAGAAAAGAAAACAAAATCAAACTTTTAATAGCCGACCTGAACACGAACGAGAGGAAGATCTCGTGCAAGGTGGTGAAATGGGGTAACGAAAGACCTTCAAATTCTTAGTGTTCCCAACTGGAAAGAAGCAGCCCTAACCAGAACGGAATGGAGAAAAGTCGCAATCCCACGCCGGGAGGAGCAGGAGAGTGCTAGAAGAAGAAGAATTATCTGACATTTTGAAATTGTTTTGTCATTTTGAATTTCCATAATTTTTTTCCCAATTAAATGTTTACAGGCAATTAGAATTAATTTCAACTAATTTCTCTTTTCTTTTGTAGTTTATTTACGAATTCCACTTTTTAAAAACTCTTACACCGGATGACAGCACAATGATCCGATTGCTATCCCGAATAAAAGAAATGTACTGGCTAGACGGTGGCCATGGTGGTGCCAAAAATACATGGATCACATCGCGAAGTTTATTGGAAACGCTAACCAGACTAAGCATAAATATTCACGTACATGTCACACCATACCAAGTGCAAGATGATCGTCGTCCATGGATACGAAAAGAAGAGAAAACGTTTACCGATTTATTGAGACGGCTTGGTGCACCATTGACCCGTTGTTTACATTTTGATACGTCGATGGCAAATTTGTATACACATTTTGAGGTGCTGCAGGTTTTTCGGCAACCGTGCCCGCCCCAGCCGCCGGTGCACATAAACCAACAAAAAGACGGCGAAGACGAAAAGTGACAAAAATTTGAAAATAATCATTTCCTCCTCTCTGTATCTGCGATGTATATATAAACAATAAGTGAACTAAGTATTTTTTTGTGTTGTGACAGTTTTTTTTTTAATTTTATTTTTAAATATTTTGGATATTTTGAGAAAAACAAAAAAAAAATTATCTAAAAAGTGCATATGACACATAGGACATATAGGACGTACTATTTTGGTCAGGTAATTTTAGCTTGTAGGCATTTTGCTTAAATGATTGCTTTAAATTAAAAAAAAAAAAATCTTAAATGGGTAGGTACAATAATCGAATAATCTAATCTTACGGGTTTTTACATTTGGGCAATTTTTAAATAAAATAGGGTTGCTGTTTTTGAGCAAATTTTAAATTTTAACAAAGCAATTAAAGATAATATTTCGTCCGTGTCAGTAGATTTTACATAGATTATTAGAAGATCCCCCGCGCCATTTCCCAAGTAAATGTAAATATAGAAGCAATTTTACCTTTAAATAACAATAATGGTAATAATAAATCAATCGTGAAATATAAATTGTGAATGCACCAAAATTAAATATTGCACAAATTTTTAGATTTTGACATTAAACATATTTTTCTTCTGACCATCATCTCATGTTCTAACTTCTTCTTCCTTTAAATAAGATTAAGTCTTGTTATTATTTTATACACTTTGCTTCTGTGATCCAGACGCTGATGACACGTTTTTTCGCCCTTCCTCTTGTGCAATGGACATTTAGTATGTTTATTTTGACCATTTTCGCGATCCTCTTGTCGACCATTATGCTAACGTGGTTCCGCCATACTTAATTCGCTGTTATTAATTTCATCCTATCTTTGCCTTTGAAATGTGATTTTTTCGAAGATAGAAATTTTACAATTTCAAAAGACTGTTCTGAGTGTTCATTGGCCAGTCCATCCAAAATATTGATATTAGTGCATCGTAAATATTGTAAGTAAAATTACAAAAAAAAAATAAATAATGTCGGACAATGTCGCTCCGTGTTAAAATCTCCATTGCTCCCTCTGTCATTCAGGATTAAATTTCGGTTAAATCATCCGATTTGGATTAGATAAAAATTGACATTTTAGTGAGGGAGGGGAAATATAATTGTAGAACAAAACAACAATTGTTTTTGGATAATTCTTCTGGTATTATTTATTTCAGATTAAGATAAGTTTTTCAAACAATTATCCTCGCTGGATACCCCATTTCTTTTCTGGATTCATGCATAAATTATACCTCGAGTTGAACAATAAATGTGAAACCATAAATGTTAGAAGTAATTTTTGATTTTTTTTTTTGTCAAGAATTCCAATTTTTTAATAATTTTGGTGCAACTGAATGATATTTTTAATCAATTAACTTAAATACCCACACTCAGGTGTTTATTCAATATTTATATTTAAAATTTAATATATTCGTATTTTTAATAACGCAAAATAAGAGATTTTATTTTTAAATGAGACTGTTTTATTTTTATACGTTTGTTATATAATAAATCTGATAATAACTCGTTTCTTCCTTATCTGTTAGTGTGTGTGTATGTAAAAAATAAAAGGTTTTTTTTGTATTATTAGTAAGTAGGAAGCAAGAGGAATACAAGTTATGTAATACTAAATCTTAATCCCAGTGTACTTACCGTACTTTGTTTTCAGATATTTCAAAAATTATTTTCATTTCGATTAGTGCAGTTTTTAATTATTATTTTTTTAAATATTTTAAATAAAAATTAATTATTTTTTGGTTTTTTTTTGTGTGTAAATTTTGTATCCCTAAGCTGGGAGTTGCCAAGAGGTAATTTTTGATTTGCAAGCAACACTTTTTGGACCTAAACAACAACTGAAGCTTATAGTGATTCGATTTGATCTTATAGTGTCAATTGTTAGGGTTTAGTCAGTGAAAATTCCGCGGGGCTAACTGGTAAATCTGCTATGGCTATTTCGGGTTTTCGTTTACAATAAAACACCACTGGTGATATGTATTAATGGGAATTTTTTTCTAATAAATAGGAGATAGATTTTGATTTGATCATCTCAAATAGAAAAAAGTCTTTTAGTCATGCAATAAAATATTGGATGGATGAGATCCTTTTGACATTTAAATGTTGATTTTTGAAGTATTCAGTTTAACGAAGAACCAACTTCACCCAAAGAGTCTCTCTTAAACATTTATTATTATGATTTTCTGAAATATCTGTTTGTTTATTTTCAAAAATTAAATATTAAAAAATTTGCTAAAATAAAATATAAATAAATATATTATCTTAAATATAAATACAAGTGAATATATAGTATGTAGGACATTAATATATTATAAATAATAATATATCAAAATTTATTATGTAAAAATTTGAAAGAAATGTGTTCTTTCGTTGTATTAGGATTAAGGCTTTCTTCTTGTTTTTACAAAATATATATTTAGAGCGAAAGTTCACATAAAATAAATATAAAATATAAGAAAAAGTAAAGAAAAAAATAATAAAATTTATTGTGTCCACACGGTTTTCAGAGTAATTTTTTTGTAAATATTTAAAATTTAATGTTAGTCAAATAATGTATCCCCCCTAAATTTATATAAAGAAAAATTAAAATTTTTAAATATTAAAATCCTCAATCGAAAGTACCTATATTTGTAATGGCAATTTTAAAAATTGCATTTAAAAAAAAAATTAAAAAGAAAAAAAAGTATTTTTAATCAGAATCGCAACTTTAAAAATTTAGGTAAATAGTTTTTACGACTAAAAAATCTATTTATTCGTTGGTTGAGAGCTGTCTTTTACATGATTTCATAGATTGCGATTGAACTAAGGCGAATATTTTACTTCGATTTTGATTTTTTTTTTGCTATAAAATTTCGAATCGAATTTTGTTATTACAACTGTTTTATTTACGTTTTAGTTTTTTTTTCTCAAATTAGATTGAGCGCACAACAATAAACAATTTTTATTTTGAATTTTCATATATTCTGATTTCTGAGTTTAGTGGTCTAATATTTTTGACTCGATTTTTCAGATTATCTTTGTAGAACCGGTGTAGTATAGTTTGCGCATTCAACCACCACAGCATTAGTGAACTCGTTCTTGAGGGAAAGGAGGCAACGTAATTTCAATAAATTGAAACTGAGGGTTCTTTCTTGATTGGCGGGGACGCTAACACAAAAATGAGACGCTTGAGCAAATATCTTTAATTCTGTTCTGATGTTGTATAGTCAAACAAGCATATCTGAAAAACATCATTTATTTTCGACTTATTGAGACAGAAGAACCAACGAGAGGTGTCAATTGTGAATGAATTACGATGTCAGATTTTGATGACTTTTCGGTTAGCTTTTGTAAGTATATCTTGAGCGGGGTCGATCCCCTCTTAGTATTATTAAAAAGGCAGTATTTTTCTCGTACATTAATTGTAACAACAAAAAACTTAAATTATTCTCTAAAAATGTTAATTAAGATAATGAACCCAGTTTTAATTGTAATTAATAATTATCGAAAATAAAATATTTTTAAAAATATAATGAGGCAGTATTTACTGTAAAAAAATATTTATTAATTTTGATTTAAAAATTTTCCGTAGAATGAACGACAAAGGATGTAGAAGAAATTTGGTAGAGTGCCAGCCTCTCACAGCGATTTTCGTGAACTAGAGAATAGAGACTTATGGTAAACATACTTAGACTTTTTTAAAAAGACAATAGAACACACTTTTGGTACAGACCTTTTGTTCCCGGCTAATCGCAGTAATCATCATTAACTCGATCGAATGATCTTTCGTGACGTGACTTTATATAGAAAAATGTCCCAAATGTGCTTGGCTTATAGAAATCGTAAATATTTTAATCGGATTCCTCTAAAAGAAAGTAAATTTTTTTCAAATATTTTTATTTTCTTCAATTTTTCACATTTTCAGCACTTCGATTCGAAATCCTTATAAAGTTCAACTACGGCACCATTTATCAGACAATTTTTCTCGCCAATATATTTTTTTTAATAAATGGGAGAAACTTAAATTTTGACTAAAATATCTTGAAAACTAAGGATTTACAAAAGTCAGAATATTTTTAATAAGTAGATAAAACATCACACATCTTGTGTGTTGATAAAAAAAATTGCCTAATGATATGCAATGTGGAGAAATAATTGTTTATATAAAAGTAGCTCTATTATTACCATTTTCATGATGCGAAATGGCTCAGGTGGTTAAGGTACGGAATTTGTAATCAAAAAATATATTGACTTTTTAATTTGAAAAAGTTATTTCCATATTTGTAATGGATGTGTGATGGAAAAAAAAAATCTTTAGAAAGATAAAATTTCCTTTTTATTATATTTTTTTGGCCCCTCAAAAAGCAAAGAGGAACACAGTTATTTTTTTGTTTATTTTTATTCAAGGGTAAACACACTCAAAAGCACCCCACTAACATGCCCCTAAAGAGCAGTAAAATTGTTACCAAAATTCTGAAACTAGCAAAATATTAAATTTACATCTATCGTCTACAGTTCTGCATCAATGGAAATCGTCCAGCTCTACCAGTTTTCCCGTGGGAAATTTCCCACGAATACCTTACCTGAAAATACGGCGTGCAAGGGTATTTTCAGTGATTTATCAAATATAAAAGGAGTGAGATTTCTTTAAACTTTCTTTTCCTAGATTATAGCTATTATAGTCTAGTTTCATATTATGGAAAAACTCATTGTTAAATACTGTGGAAAATTGTTGTTTTTATTTATTTTCCAAGAAATATAAAATCTAAGATGTTTAACAGGCGTGTTCTCGGAAAATTTGCTCTATCGGAAAATTATATTAAATTTTTTGAGAAAGATTGATCCTTTATCTTTAATTTAATGTAAAATTTTTGGATGTAGGCTCAATAGTTTGGTCAGAATATTTGGCCAAAGTTTCTTCTACCGAAAATCTTTTTTGGCCCATACTTCCGCCATTTTTAATGAAAAATTTGGCCACCAAAGACTATTGCTTAGAATTATGGCTACTATAACATATTTAAAGGCCAACCCCGCGTGATCCAAATTTTAAAATAAACGTATTTTTCAGAAAATAAAAATGCTCAAGCCTTATTTTAGTTATTATTGGAAATATCTACATATGATTTTTTGCGTTAAAAGACTTTTCGCGTTGAAAAATCTGGAAAATGTTTAA
Organism: Platyura marginata; assembly: GCA_026745375.1. NCBI lineage: Eukaryota > Metazoa > Arthropoda > Insecta > Diptera > Keroplatidae > Platyura > Platyura marginata. Next base: position 12,791 of record JANSTT010011878.1, on the reverse strand, counting down.
GTCATTTATTATTTTTAAATTAATCATCAAAATATTGGTATTTTTCACATTTTTATACTAATCTATGTGAACCATTCCGCTGAACACGTTTTCACACTTGGTTTGTCTAATAAAAGTATTATAAGGGATAAAATAGATAAAAATCATAAATACAATACTGTCATTTCGTATTTGACAAAATTTACTTACAGGCTGGATTCATCGATCGAATCCCACCAGAAATTTTATTTTTCTTCCAGAATATGAAATATAGTTTAAAATAAACACTTTTCTTCTGATATATCAACTAAAAAAAAAATGATTGTAAATTTAAAAAAAAAACAAAGTCACACATTATGACCCAACAAAATGTAATCAAACGGTAAATAATTTTGTCTAAAACGAATATATTCCGAATAGACAAATAATGCATAAATAAAATAGTTTATTCACATCTAAATAATCTACAAGTACAATTTGATAAGCTCGTCGCTTACAGCCGAAGGCGTAAGTATCCCCAAATCAGTAAACAATAACGTTATATAAGCTGGCGGCGTATAATCAACCAACGGATGTGCTTTGGACATATCTTTAAGACTTTTTTTATTGTATTTGTAGTCATTAGGCAGATCCCGTTGATTGAGCGGATATAAACGGGAAAACTTAAAACTTTCCGCCAACACATAAAATGGTTTTTTCATTTCACGGGCACATAGAGCCATCGTAAATGTGCCTACTCGATTGATAATACCGCCACTTTCAACAACACCCTCGGCTCCAACCATAACAATGTCTATTGATTCCATTATATAACCAATGGCTGAGTCCAAAATAAGTGTACATTCAATGCCAGCCTGTTCCAATTCATCGCACATTTGTTGGCCGCTATTATTTGGTGAACTGTTTGTGACGAACACATTAAATCTCTTATTGGATTTGGCCGCTAAGATTAATGTTTCCAAAACGACACGAGACCGTGAATGCGTAAGAACTCTCTAAATATGGGAATGGCAAAACATAAAATATTGTTCATTTATCCCGTTGAACATTAAACTCACACATCCATCAGTGACGAATTGTGCTCCTTTGGTGGCAATCATTTTTCTTGACCCGAGTAGTTTATTTAGAAAAACCTGACCACGATGTACCATTATTTGCTTACATTCATCCATCGTTTTATCATCAAATTTGCCCAGAGTTATGAAACGGGAAAATAACTCACAACCCGACACAACAGCCGTGATTGGATGATCACTTTCTCGCATAGTTTTAACGGCACTTTGTACAGTTGAATGAAGCTCCTGAATGGTGTCAACTGAAATCATTCATATTAATAGAGATGCACCGACCATTTATATTTATATAAATCAATTACATTTCGTTTTCTCTAGCACCATCAGAAGTGTTTTTATAGCCGCAATAGCCGCCGAGAGATTTGTATCCTTTTCCAAAATGTTCGAAAAGTATTTTTCAACATCTTCAATAATTATTCAAATGTATTGTTCTTGAGATATTTAATTGAATTGGACTTACCTAATCTCTGTTCTTTATGTTTCATTATGAGTTTTTAATATTTTGATAATTTATGATGAAAAACTTTAATATTTTTGTTCACAAAACACTACACAACACATTTGATTTATGATGACGATGACAGCTCTAATAAGTCGCCGTGCGCACTAATGACAATAGCAAGAACATAACCTAACATTTAGTTTTGACTACAGTGAGTATATAGTAATTAGGTATATAGCTACTTATTGTTGTTTTGTAGTTGTTGGAAAAATATTTTGAAAACCCATTTATATTGCGGAAAAATTGTCCCTGATAATTATTACCAACTTTATTTTATTTAAGACACGGTACACTCACTTGTCTAGCATTTTGACAATATTATTCGAAAATGTCTTAAATTTTGAAAATAATCGCGCACTTTAAAAAATTAATTTTTTTTCTATGAGAACCATTTTGAAATTTACCTATTTGATTTGATTTTGATAGGAGTGTGATTTTTTATGAATCACTTACACTGCGGCCTTTACTTAGACCTATTGTATAGTACTCCAGTTACATTTATCTCAATTGATCTGATGATCTCTTTTTTTGTGGGAAAATGTAGCACTTGAAGTGTTCTTTTTACAGAAACCTTACAAATGCTCGCTATTTCACCGCCATTCAAGCAATGCTATTTTTTTGAGATAATGCAATCCAACCACCCGGCCTCAGATTCAAATTAACATACCAGAGAAAAACATTTTCATGTTTTATCCGTCGGACATGAACCCGGGACCTCCCGCTCCAAAGGCAACCACTCAATTTACTGAGCCATGAAATTTACCTAAAATGACATCGTGCCAGTCCAGAGATGCCAGACGTCCTGCATTAGCCTCGAAATTCGCACGACCTCCTTCTACATTAAATGTGCCCCTTTTCAAAAAAAAATAATAAAATTATCTTATAAAAGAAAAAATAAATTGGTACAAATCAAGTGAGGGAACCAAGATAATATGTAGATGCTTTGTGGCATATCTTGCTTCCCTTACTGGACTTAGGCCACTTTCAATATCTGACTGAAATAGATTAGATTAGATTATAATATTGCATACATAGGTATTTATTTGCAATTTAATATAATTATCATTATCATTGAAGATATGGTCCTATTAAAATATGAATTGTGATCTTACACTATATAATACCAAAAATTAAAGTTTTGTTTTTTTTGTTTTACGCAGAATTTTGGAAATCTAATAATAGTGTTTCATTCCAAACTTTAAGAAAGTTTTTATTTTAGGGAAATTTTTACCGCATTCTTCGGTATAATGTAAATGTAAATTAATTGCAGATCGAAACATTTTTCTTGTAGTTCTTTGCCTAATAAATAAATAAATAAAAAAAAAACTAACATTTTGATCTTTGTTTACAAATATCGTATAATTTTCAAAGTTATTACACGATGTACCTACTCTACTACTTATATAAAACATTTAAATAAATTTTTAAAATTTTTATTTTATTATTTTTTTCCTATTCACAAAATTGAATTTCATTTTAAATAATAACTAAAAAAAAAAAACAAATTTACCTAATATATCTGAATAAAACTCGGTTAAATTAATACATTTAATATGCAGTCAAAAATTTATTTCAAATAAATGTATCAAGTACATTCGCCCATATAACTACGAAATGAGTTACGATGTCTATTACTTAATAGTTTCTTTATTTTTTTTAAACCTTTTCTAATAATATTAATGACGGAAATTAGTCTAAACGTTACTTATTACCTAGAGAGTTTGTTTTTAATACAAAAATTTCTTTCTTTCTTTAAATGCTAAATTAATTTGCTTTTCTTTTTAAATTAATATTAATTTTTATTTCTTTTAAGTCTGTATATATATCAAGTGTATTTTCTTTATAAAAGTTAACAAAAAAAAAATCTTCTCAAATCACTGTGTAATGTGTGTGGTAGAGTAAATGATTTAAGAAGCAAGAATATTTTTATGAGAACACAGTTTTTTTTTTCTTTTCTTTATTTTTTAGTAATTTGACCAGCTGTTTTTTTAATAATAAAAATAATAGATCATTTTTAAAATAAAAAAAATCTACGCATATTATTACATACTTTTTTCTTGTTAAATAAAAAAATATATGAATATTCAGTTTATGTAAGCTAATAATAGGTTTTTTTTCTTTCCTTTACTTCTTTACTATATATATATACCCTATATATATATATTTTTTTTTTATTTTTTATTATATAAATCGGTGTACATTTTGTGACAAAATCAAATTAAAAAAAAATTGATTGAACTGTACTTGATCATATTTCAATAAATTTAATTTTTATATATTTTTTAGTTTTTTGTCAAAAAAAAAAAAGAAAAAAAGAAAAAAAGAAAAAAGAAAATATCCTGTCACTTACGTTAAAAAAACTATTTGGTGATAAATTTATTTTTATAACATTTAATTATATAATATTAATTATATAAATGATACTTTGTTTTCCTTTTTCTTTTTTTTTAAATCAAACCACAACACACTGTTTCATAATTTTTTTGTTTTTTGTTTTTTGTACATACAATTTACTTTCTTTTTTTTTTCTTTTTGAATCTTCGGCTTCGTGTCTGTTGATAAATAATAATAACGGTTGCTGCTCCGTGTTTGTAATATGCTGTTTTCGAGCATATATAAAAAAAAAACAATCATGTTGGCTATACTCACTGTTTTTATTTAATTTTCTTTTTCTTTTCAAATGAAGACTGGCACGATCCATTTTTGACTTTGTTTAAAGGGGCGGATGGAGGTGAGGGAAAGGTGGTTGAATAAAGGCATGAATATAAAAAAAACTCCCATTATAAAGGAAGTTTATAGTTTGGCGCAGAATTTAATTTTGTTGTTTTTTTTTTCCTTTTTCGTTTTTGTTGGTTGTGTCAAATCAGTAGAGTTGTTGTAATGGAATGAATGAGGAGACATTTTTTTTTCTTTTTACGTGTAACAAGAAGTGTTTTTTTATTAATGGAAGTCGATGTATGATTCTGAAAAAAAAGAGAAAAAATATTATGTTAAAAAACCTATTTTTTAAAATAGTGTATTTTTGATGGGGGAGTTTCGCTCCCAGATATGAATCGAATAATATTTAACATTGACACCTTACCAAAACTAGTAGAGTGCATCAACTTCACCAGTTTAGAACTCTCACACATCCTCGAAATTTTAACCCTTTGCACTCGAACGTTTTTGTAGTATGGGTAATCAATAATTTTTATTTATTATTTTGATTTTACATGAATATTCATGCAATTGAAGCAAAAATTTCCAATGCGTGCGCAATTTAAGATATACAGGACCATATTTAGTGATGGCGCCTCTCAAGCGCCGTTCGAGTGGAAGTAATGAATAGGATGGCGCCTGAGAGGCGCCGTTCGAGTACAAAGGGTTAATAATAATCAAAACACCATAAAATGTCGTCTAAAATATAGTTTCAAGACTAAAGTGGTACAGAGGAAGCGCGACATTTTGAAAAATAACGTGGTCATTGGCAATATTAAAATTTTTTTTTTGTTTTAGAGTTTTAGAGTCGTTTCCAACGGTTAAACATCGGCCCATAAATTCTATAGGTCAATTATACTTTTTTTTGCGCGGGGGCAATATTTCTGCCATTCTGAAAGAATTTAAATTTGATATAAATCGATTAAAAAATTATGGAATTATTTCATTTTGAAAGTAATCTTGAGCGCCATTAAAAAAAAATACGTTCATAACTCAAAGAACCCCTAAAAGACCGCCCTAATTTTAATCGAAAAATTTTCTATTACCCCAACAAGTCAGTGGCACATTTTTGAAAATTTTGACATTTTACGATACTAATTTATAGAGAAAATAAATAAAAAAGCTCCCGGTGGGTTGAGATTATGGACATTACGGTTTTCGGACTTTGGATAATGTATTCGTGATGCGAATAAAAACCCGATAATTTCCACAATATATCCCAGTATTTGGTTGAGTGAAGAATTATTCATTAGTACCCTCAACACACTAATTGAGAGTTTCAGTACTCACAAACTGAATGAGATTGATTACAAAAAGTATAAATTCTTTAGTTGGTAGTTCACATTACTTAGGTTTAAACAAAATCTCCCCAAAATCTTAGAAACAAATTTATTGTTTTATGATTGAACGGAAGAAATCTACTATAAAAAATTAATTTTTATAAAAAGAAATGTTTTCTATTATTTTCAATAAAATTAGTACAATCTAAGTTCATTAACTCAAATAGAAATAAAATTTGATTTGCCTGTGATACTGATTAAAATTTTTATAAACAAAACAAAATTTTAATGGATGAATGCAGGCACAAAAAAAAAAAAAAAATAAAAACAAAAAGAAAAAACAAAAATAAAAAAAAACTTACCACACATTTAGCATTAAAATTACAAAGTTTGCTTATTATGAGATTTAGTACGGTTGATGTCTTGGTTGTCGTCCACCACCACCTCCCCGTTGCTTTCCACCTTGATAATTATTGCCTGTATATAAAGAAAAAACGTGATTTTGATAAAAAATATAGTTCTTATGGGTCAATCAAAAAACAAAAAAAAAATTAAAAAAAAATCATTTTTAAAACATTTTTCTTCTATGATGGTGTTTTTTTGTATGTATTTTTGTGTTATTTCAAAATACATACCAAAATATAACAAATATATCCAGTCAAAACTAAAAACAAGGGCACACCACATTTTAAAAATGATTTGTAAGTGTGTATATACGTGTGAACGAAAATTACTGCGCTTGAATTGCAAATAAAAAATTAAAAAAATTAAGCTCTTAAAAAAAAGGCAGTTCAAAATAAACAAAAAATATATAATTAAAAAAAAATCGAGGAACATGCAGGAAACACAATGTTCTTGGGTTGTTGTTAAACAAATCAAACTAAATCTATAAAAATTTTGAAAATAGGCATCACCACCTCTCTTTTTATAAAAATTAACAAATGTTGGGTTAATTACAATTTCCGAATTATTTTAATTTTTTATTATACAAAAAAAAGTAATTTTGTGAAAATAATGCACAAAAAAGCTGGGTGGTTTGTTTTTTTTTTAAATTTAATTAAAAAAAAATTTTATGTTACAAGTGGATGGTTTTTGGAATTTTTTTTTTCTAACATTAAATTATTCAGTGGAAATACCTTTGCCCCCACCACGTTGCCCTCCAGATCGGCCTCCTGAGTTACCATAGCCGCCACTTTCGTAGTTTCCATATCCACTATAGTCTGGTGACGGGACATATTTATGTTTCAATGTTAATGTTTTTACAATATTAAGTATTTTTTTTTAAACTTAATTTTATTATAAATAAAATTTACTTTAGCATTTTTTTTTAGTTGTAAATTCATAAATACATCACTTAAAGACGTCATATTTGGCAAGACAAATTAAATATTGATGTAGTTACTTGGCGAGTGGACGTTTGGTTGTGATGTTGTGATATTTTGATATTATCAGAAGGCAACAGGCGGGCTTAGTTTTAATTTTAATTTTAATTATAGTATTGTAGTAGTAACAATATTTTTGAATCATTAGAATTAGAACATTAATATGGTAAAAAAAAAAAAAAAAAAAAAAATTAAAAAAAAAGTGTTAACTTAAAATATTTCCACGCTTACACTACACTACGCTACAAACCAAAAAAAATGTCTAATTATTTTTATGATCCGAAGATTTGATCATCCAATTTGAAATTCCCGATACCCGATTCCTAATTAGAGTATTTTTATTAATTCCCCAAAGATCATTCGGTGTAATCTTTATTTTTTAGTAGCAATAACCCTCTCTATTTTTAATAATTCTATTGAGAACATCGACCAAATATTTTAAAAATGGTTACTTTGATATTCCAAGAGAATTGAGAATAAAATTCAAATAATCGGTTTCACAATTAGTTATATTTCCTAATGTGATATAGGTCAATTGAAAAAAAAAATAGAATTTAAAATGTCATGGGTGTAGAAAGATGGAAGTGGGGTCACCACTAATAGGTAAAATTTCAATTTTTTAATTGACTCAACCGAACGCACATAGTTCCATTTTGCAAATAACATAATCCTTGATCAAGACATAAAAGCCATACGGAAACATTGTGCCAAAACCTTATGAAAAATCATACTTATGTCCTTGAAAAGAAGTTTATGTAATTTCCTGCTTGAAAATGGATATGAAAATTAAGGGAAAGGCTCAAATTTACAATGTAGATCACTGTCTATAGGAGATCACCTTAAAAATAACACTTTCGGATCACAATTATTAATTTAAACTTACCTAAAATTTTTTACCAATTAGTTAAATGATAATTAGGTTAATAAAATTTAGTTCCAAATCCAACAAATAGCATAAATTAAATTTAAGAGTATATAAAATGAAACAATTCTATAAATCTACAAGTTAGAAAGCGTTTGTTGTTCTACGAAGAAATGAAGTCTTCACTCGTCTGGCAGTTAAATTTCGTTTCTAATTTTCAAACTCTTCCTCCCCAAATGCTAGACCAAGACGATCCAAAAAAAAATTCAGAATGATGTACGTTAACTCAAAAGTAACACTGGAATGTGTAGGGGAACTAAACCGAAAGGTATGTATCTATGTATGTAGTTGTTTAATACTCAACTAACCAAACAAATGCAGACTTAATTCTGACGCCATTTCTCAAAACTACTTAAGTAAAAAAAAAAAAATTATTTTGATAGGCTTAGAATTGAACAATTGCAGTGTATATCGGTTACACTGAGAGTTAATTGCAAGTCTCAAAGAAAATTAGACCCCACTATGAAAATATTTGAGATAGTAAATAATTAATAATAATTATTCTACATTTTTAGTCGTATGTTTGTTTCATTTACTACGAGTTATGTATAAAATGGCAATAATCTAATAAAAGTAGTTTTGCATCAATTTTGAATTCAAAGATGACTAACTATTTATGTACTTTCATTAGATTAAACCATTTCCACTATTTGTTCTCCAATTTATCTTTACTCTAAAAAAAAAACACCCAACGATAAAAACAAAATTTTAGCATTTAAGGTGAAGACCTTTCAAACATGTTCCATTGTTTTTCTCTATTTTTTTTTCTTTTGTGTACTTTAAATATGAGAAAGGGGTATGGCTGGTACAGACTGGTTTAAATCCATTTTTCCATAGATTTTTTTTTTTTAAAAATTGCTGCAAAAATTAAATATGATGGTGGGGAGGAATTTCAAAGGAAATGGATATTTGGTAAACAAGGGAAATTAATATATGAGAAACACATTGTTTATAGTTTTCTTAAAAACGCTTTATTCAAGCCTCATGTTTCACAATGTATTTCCATATATTCATTAATTTACCTTATTTTCCAATTAAAATGCGTCACCTCAACCAAATTACAATTAAAGCAAAAAAAAAAATTGGAAATTTGTTAATTATTGAAAAAAAAATTAAAAACAAATGAAAAAAAATTATACTAAATGTTGGCAATTAAAAAAAATTATGAGGCGTCACATTTATGGTGAAGAATTCGGTATCACAAAATAATTAAAAATAAAAATTATAATTAATTAGAAAAAAACATTGGAAACATGCAGAAGTTCTTTTTTTTAGAAAACATGAGTGCTAAATAAAGCTAATTAATAAATATAATTAATCCTGTGCTAGGTTACCTCCTGAGCTTTTTTTTATAACAAATTAATTGTAAATATTCAAATTATTATAAGAGCTTAATCGCTAAAGCAATGTACAACATATTTACAATTTTTTGTTGTCATTGGAAAAAAATCTTATAACATATTTTTATGTGATTTTCATTTGTATAAATTGTATTGTGTAGAAATATAAAAACTGTTGTAAATATACTTTTTAAATATATATATGTAAAAAATATATTCAAAAAATATTTCAAAAAGTATGCAGGTTTATCTCGGAGTACAAGTTGTACTTTGTAATAAAAAAAAAATGGTTTTATATTGTATATTATTGCGGTGCGGTAAAAAAAATACTGCAGTTTTGTCTGATTGTAAAAATAAATAAAGGCACCTAGTGTGACTTCATATCAAGTATATGTAAAGTATGTGTAAAGTAAAAACAAAATTCAAGGAATATTACTCTAGTGGATTTAAAAGTACAAATTGAATAATTTTTGGCAAAAAAAAAAAAATTTATTTGTTTTAAATCAAAATGAAAGTTGCCAAACAAATTATAGAAAATTTAGTTCACAAAAATTTAAGAAAAGAACAAAAAAAACTTAAAAAGGAAAGTTTTAATTAATTAAGAGTAGCTACATATATAGCGCAACTTTCAACCTGAGCTTAATATATTTGGCAACAGTCTTTAAATGAGGTATTCAAATTGAATTCACAATACCTAAGTAAAAATATAGGTAAAACAAACTCAAAACCCAAGCACACTCTTTCCCCCAAACACCAAAACATAATTTTTACTGATGGTGGTTTTGCTGATAATTATTACTCTTATGTGAACTATGGCTGTTATTATAAGAGTATTTACCATAATTTCCATATCCCGAGTAATCCGGATATCCACCGTATCCACCATAGCCTCCGTAGTAATCATAGCCGCCGCCTCCATAACCATCATATCCTCCACCATAACCATATCCTTGGCCATAGCCATAACCTTGATTACCCCAGCTTTGACCATATCCACCTAAAATATATTCGCCAATGAATATAATACTACCACTTGAATTTTGTACTGGTTTATAAAGAACTTACCTCGTCCACCGCCACGTCCTCCTCGGCCACCACGGCTGCCACCACCACGAACCAGTCCCATTGGCATATTCTCTGGTTTTGGTGTTGCTTTCTTAACATCGACTTCCTTACCGGAAATTGTTTGCTTTGGCGTTTTCAGCAATTCATTAACCACTTGTTCGGAATCAAATGTGATAAAGCAGAATCCCTTGCGTTGATTCTTTTGTTTGTCAAAAGGCATTTCAATTTCAACAATCTATAATTTCACATAGTCCATTGTTCAATTTTACAATATCAATAACAAGCAAAAATACGTACATTGCCAAATTGACCAAAAAATGTTTTTATTTCATCGTCGCTGATTTCAGTTGTTAGACCACCAACAAATATTTTGCCATGTCTCGCTTTCGCTTTTTTTGGATCGACCTTTTTATTATTAATTATATGTTCACCAGCTGCGGTAACCCTATCGATTGATTCAGCAGCAGCATATACAATAAATGCAAAACCTCTAGAACGTCCAGTTTGTGGGTCTGTTTTTACATTAATGCTTTCAATATCACCATATTGACCGAAATGTTCCCTAAGCTCCTCTGAAAATATTGGTAAGAGAAAAAATTTAGCAAAAATTAATCAAGGACACATCAATACAAAATGGATATAATAACTCCATAAAAAACACAATGGACTGATTTATCGATATTTGTGGTTGGCGAACATGATACACAGAGAAATAGATAGACAGCATTGCACCAACCAATTCTCTGGTGTACATATATTTTAACGAGGTTACCTATTGCCACCTTGGTAAACTGACGTTGTTGATACGGTCAAAACTTCATTTGAAAATAATAAACGAGAAAAGATAAATATTGAACATTTTTTATGAGAGACAAGTATATCAATTTCAATATTTGTCTTTGCTCAAAATTAACATGCAATTTAAAAAAAAAAAAACATTAAATAAAAATATCTACTACTACTTACTTTCTGTGGTTTCCCAACTTAGTCCTCCAACGAACAATTTTCTGAAAGTGAAAAATTAGGTAAGCATATATAAATTAACGATAACAAATGGTTGACGAAAAAAAAAAAAACTAAAAAAAAATTGAATACTCTTTTTTATTTACACAGAAAATGTGTACTCTAAATTTATAAAAAAGTATTACATTTAATATTTAAAAACAAATTTTGCTTTTGTAAAAAAGACAATTTAGAAACTGGAAAACCTTCTATAAAATGGATCTGTAAAAATTTATATTTTGTGTATCTTCTGCAAATTATGTAAATTCAACAAAACAATATTAAATTTATGATTTTTAAATTCAATCAATTTGCAAAGAACTCTAAAAAAGTGAAACAACAAAGGGCTTCAAAACAGCCATTCAAAGAGAACAAAAAAAAAAAGTTTATGTTTTTTTTGCTATTCTTTTAAAGTCGCTTTATAAAAGCGATTTACATGTGAGATGACCAAAAGTGTGGTTCCATTATTTTTTTTTTTTTTTTGATAAATACCATCATCTTCTCGGTTGCCGCATAGCCCAGCTATTTATAATTTTATGGTTGCCTGTGGTCCACATCAGAAAGGGATTCACTCACATGACCTGCCGGAGAGGAACAAGATTAGTTCACTCTAAACAACAGGAATCCTATACAATATTATTTTTGCCCTGATTCAAAATCTCAAATAACAAACCCATCATCATTTTTCAAGTACCGGCTATACAAACAAAATGTGATCCAAAAACAATTTTTTTTACTCTAGTTCTTTATTGCATGTTCTCAATGTTCTCAAGTATAACAACAAATCACGTTATTCAAGCAAACCGATGACAATTTCTTTTATGCATTTTTTTTATTTTGATGACTTTGGACAAATTAGAACAAATCACTCTACATAAAATTGGCCAATTTTAAATCTGAAAATTGTTTCTTAGAATAATTAAAAAAAAATATAAAAAATTTTTAATTTAGGTATGTGCTTAATAATAAAAATAGATAAGTCAAAAAATTGCCATTATACTGCAGTTTTATATCAGAATATATATTTAACGAAATAAATTTATAAATTGTTGAAAATGTTTGCAGATAAAAATACAACACGAATATAAAAACATTTTTATTTAATTATTATTTATTAACTTTATTAATTTTTTTTTTAATTTAATACAACTTAAATATGAAAATTGATACAATTTACTTCTTATACTAAATAAAATGACATTTGATTTCTGTTATATCTATATAAAAAAAAAAAAAAAAACAAAAAAAAACCAAAAATTAAAATAATTAAATTTACTGTAATCCCATTATAGTGTTTCAAGTATGTAATCCGTTTGAACAAAATAACAATGTGCATTTTTATTGTGAGTAGATACTTCAAATCATTATAGAGGAAAAAAAAAATCTTACCATCAAATCTGTTTTCGAAAATATTTTTGGTGTAGACTAAATTGCTGGATACTAAACAATGTATAGGCCATGCCACACGCTGTTGTCATTGGGCGCCCAAAACAGGTTATATAGGCAATTTTACCCTTTACGTTTTGCCTATATAACCTGTTTTGGGCGC